>JAQGBS010003773.1:0-11087 GCA_034698545.1 Acrobeloides obliquus
AAAAATTTCTTATCGCACAAAAATATGCCAAACTAGTAGCAAAAATTATTTGGCTTTAAAGGTTGTCAAATGGACAGGAAGATGTGTAAGTGCGCACTGATTGAAGAAGTTCACTGTGACGTAAGCATATTGATGATATCAGTGTATTAGCATTCGTTATAAGAGTATTAGCTGCAGAATTTTATTATAATTTTTTATTTAGTAAGCTTATAGCTACCTTTTTTTCAATCATGCCACTTTAGAGGTCTAAAAAATTGTTTTCAACTTTAGTTTTTCAACTAACCAGTGTTGTGCTGTTGTCAGCGGCGTAATTTCATCCTCAGAATGAGGGGAGCGATTAGAAAATCATAAGTGGGATCCTATATATTTAAAAAAGGGCCTTATATATGTAAAAAAATTTCCTGCCCTTCGAGACAAAAAGGACCATTCCAAAGCTTTCACCCCCAAATATGCCACTGGCTGTAGTGCATTAGGTACAGAGAAGATGTGGCTTTTGATTGGGCGGGTGGAGAAAAAGGGAGGGTTGTGTATCCTCCATCATTGTCTCCTAGGTCAGAGGGAGATTGTGCACACATGTACAAAATTATGATTTAGGGTGTTCATAGCCACTATTTATTATAACTCATTGGGCAAAACAGTGTAAAGAAACAAGATGCTTGTTTTGTTTTTGTTCGTTCGATTCTTCAGAAATCTATGAAATACTTGAAATAAGAGTTCAATATATAAATCTAGGAAACACTTGAAATAAAATTTTTGTAAACCTATGAAACGTTGGAATAAATTTTTTAATTCAATGTTTTCCAAATATGAAGCTTCAAAAACAAAATAAACTCCGCGTTTCTTTGCGCTGCCTAATTTGTCACTCTCATCAGGGACACTCTCGAGTATTTTACTCTAAAAAACTCGTTTTACTCGTAAAATTTGACTCCGAATGGCACTCCCTGAGATTTTACTCTAGAGTAAAATAATAAGAGCAAAAAAGTGAAAAATTTTCTTGTCTCCTTTTTATTTCGATGATTTTGGTGTCAATATTCTTCTCTCATCGTCTCCTATAACTTTTGCCATGGCGTTGAGGGTTTAAATCTAACGTTCTCGAGATCGTCTGGACAAACAAACAGACATCACACATTACACGCTTAATGTAGTAGGATTATTCAAATAGTCACCGAAAAGGAATACTCGACAAAAACTTTTCTTCTTTTTCGATTTAAAATCATTTATTTTTTCTAGAACAAGCAGGAAATATAAATAATTCAGCTTAAACATGACTTATTTTAAAAATATATACAGACGAGAGTGGCAGATTAAACAACGCAAAGAAACGCGGCGTTTGTTTTGTTTTTGAAGAATCATAGCTATATCTAAAATGGAAAACATTGAATTAAACAATTTATTCCAGTTGTTTCATAGGTTTACAAAAATTTTATTTCAAGTGTTTCATAGATTTCTGAAGAATCGAACGAACAAAAACAAAACAAACATCTTGTTTCCTTACACTGTTTTGCCCAATGAGTTATTTCATATGCTTCATAAAACTGCAAAGCATTTTCTTTTTTAACAGGGTTATGAAAATTTATTCGTGTAAACAGGGAATGTAATGTCTGTAGCCCATGTCGTGAAATCCAAACGAAGAAAAATAAATATCATAGAAGAATTATGACTTTTCAAATTTTATAGAAAATGATTTTTAGCTACCCTATCTTAAAAAATTTTCTATTGCAATAAAACACTTGCCTATCACTTCTCCCATTATTTTGACAGAAATTTTCATAATTAAAGAATTCTTGCAGAAAACTTACTTTTGAATTTTTTAAATATTATTTAAAAAAGCAATAATGTAAAACTTCGGCGATCGATTTTTTGTATAACTTTTGAGGTAACCCAAGTTCATTATGAGCTTGCCTAAATCGTATATAAAGTGTTTACCACTTGTTTTTGACCTATTTCCTGGTTTTATGGACAGAAATCATAATATATTTAAGCAAAGAATTTATCCCATTTAACAGAATCGAAAAAAATTTTGTTATCGCTTTTAGTTTTTGACCTTTTTCTATACCCTTTAGTGGGACACCCTACAAGCGGCTTATCATTAGAAAGCTTTTGTCCTGGAAAAATTCTCAAGTAAAAAAATTTATACCCATCATCTGGTAAAAGTTATAGCCAAAAAACGCTAAAAATGAACAGGAACCCCAAAAACAAAACATACGCATCCCTAGCCTAGAGAAAAAAAGTTTTTGTCCTTCATAGTTTAGTGGTAATACGCCTTACTTTGCTTTAAAAGATCGAGGGTTCGAATCCCCGATCAAAATTTTTTTCGATAAAATCAACTTTTTATCAAAATTTTTTTACCCTCTTGTATACAGCACAAAATTATAGTTCAAAAGACTATCGGTTACTAATAGCCTTTCCTGTGTTAAAGTTAAAAAGTGGGTGTGTAACAACAACGTAGTATAGATATTTGATCAAAAAGCATACAATAGATTATCAGAAATTCGGGAGCAGTGATTTTCTTATCATTCCTTTAACAACAATTAATCTTCTACGTCCACAAGGAATTACTTGGTTAAAAAAAAGAAAATTTTTTCCATCTTTAATCATTTTTGTTTCAATTTTTGTTTAATGTATGCGAAAAAATAAAAAATTTATGCTTAATGAAAAACTTTAGCAGGTTTATTAGTTCTCTGAATCTAATGCATTGAAAATTTTCTTTTTTTAACAAAGTCATAAGTGAATTTGGTAGATCTTCGACCATGTGAGCATATAGTCCTATGTTAGAGCGCTGGCTTGATACGCCATAGGTCGTTTTGAGTCTCGCCTCTGTCACGAAGATTTTGCCTGATGCCTATTCGTTCTCTGACGAATATCTTACAGGAGACATTTTAAGGAAAATCTGTCCAATTCAAAAAATCGATCGTTTCTAAAAATACCGTATAATTTTTAGATTGTGAAATTTGTATGATTTCTTCAAGTATTCGTTGGCTTTTAGCCCAAGAACCTTCTATTTCATCCAGCACTCATAATCCAGCACTTGATAGAAATAACGCTGATGATGGCGCAGAAGAATGTTCTCCATTTAAATTACATGGAAATAATGCTTTCAATTGTAAGTACCTTTTTTAAAATTGTACAAAATAAAACACTTTTTTTCAAAATTGTACAAAATTTAGCTTTATCAATTTTACGTTTTTATTTTTGTCCTTTGTCACGTAAAAATGACTTCATTGTCTGAAAGTGGGTCTGAACAAACATTATCACATGACTATCATACATATATCGATAAATAACGAGCTTTTGTAGATTCAATCGAATCTTTCTAAAAAGACATCCATGGGATTTTTCTATGCGAGAAATCGATTGAGCACATTTCCAAACCGTGAAAATGCTTCCCTGATTCAGGGACAAATTTTGTATATCGAAATGAAAACTTTAAAAAGTCGAATTGCTTGGCAATTTGTAAAAGTACTACTGCACCGAATGGGGCACCAAACGGGACGCCGAACACGCCAAATGGGTCCCAATTGGGCCTAAGCCTACGCCTAGGCTTAAGCCTAAAACCTAAGCCTAAGGCCTAAGCCTAGGCTTAGGCCTAGGCATAGGCATAGGACTAAGCCTAATTGGGACCCGTTTGGCGTGTTTGGCGCAGTCGTACTTTTACAAATTGCCAAATGCTTCTCGGAAACGACTCTCGGGGAACCGCTCGGAAGTTCTGTTTGGGATTGGTGATCGAGAGCGCTCTGGTGCGTCGTATGCGCTCGGTGTCCAGTTTATTGTAAAAAATTATTGATATCATTAATTTTTAGTAGCCTGTCAATATGTCCAAAACAATTCTGATACTTGTGAAGGCGGCGGCTATCTCACATGGACCAGATATACAATTTGTGAAGAAAATGATGTTACCAAAACATTTATTATAATAGCATCCGTAATTGTATTGTTGATATTATTTTTATGTCTGTCTATATCGGCAGATGATTTCTTCTGCCGGAATATTTCCGCTATTGTGGACCATTTGAAGATACCTCAACATATTGCTGGTGTTACTTTTATGGCTTTTGGTAGGAGGAACAAATATATAAAGTGGTTTAAAAATGATTTTTTAGGAAATGGTGCACCAGATGTGTTTACCTCGTTGGCTTCCGCGTTGAGTACTGACCAACCTAAAGCAGGATTGTCTATCGGAGAGTTGTTAGGTAAAAATCCAGTTTATCGTTTAAATTATACATATGGCTTGCTCTCCAACTTATTTTTACCCCCTTTATTTATCAAATATAAAGTTATAAATTTTTTTAACTGACTTTTTGGTCTCTTTCCCTTTGCCAGACATGGATTCTAGAACTGTCATTGACAAAATTAAATCTTTTAGGTGCTGGAATTTTTGTTACCACACTGGTCGTAGCCACTATAATAATAGCAAAACCATTTAACGTTATGAGGAGGCCAATTTTGAGAGATATCGTTTTCTACCTAATAGCAATTGGTTGGATCTGCTTTATTTTATACTATGACACCCAAGTTTATATATGGCAGCCTGCTTGTATGGTTTTAGATTTTGCACATTAGCATAGCAAAGGAAGCGGGGGAGGGGTATACCCCAAACCTGGAGGTTATCGGCAAAACATATGTACAACGGGTCTTTTAGGGTCTTCGAACGAAGTCCAGGGGTCGTGCATAGCAAAGGGGTTGAAAGGATGGGTCGTGCATGACGCGCGGCCATAAACGACACATTTCGCGAAGCGCGACCTTTTTTTTAGTCGTGCAATCGGATCGAATTTTCGAAGACCCACTTGTACAAGTGTGATTAGCAAACTGGCAAAAACTATTAAAATACACAGGCTTAACTTAAAAACTTTAGTCTTATTGGTACTATATTTTATATATGTATGCACAGTAATTTTTGGCAGACAAATTTCACAATCAAGCAAGAAGAAAGAACGGCAAGTTCGTAAACTGGAACGTGCGCTAACCTTGATAGAAAGTAAATTAACAATCATGGATAAAATTGAGGGTAAGTTTGGAAAAATAAAACCTTAAAAAATTTTCCAAAGTTGATTTTTTAAATCCAAAATTGCATAAAAAAGTTTTTAGAACTAAAAGCAGAAGAGCTACATGCAATTGAACAAAAAGCCTCGGCTATGAATTCTACATTGTCTATTCCTTATGGCAATACCCGTCTGTCTATCCCCAATGGCAACACTCGACTTTCTATTCCTAATGGCAATATCCGGCTTTCTATACCGAATGGGACTTCTAACATTAATACTTTGTGTATACCAACTGGAGAACACGCTGGAAAACCTCTGCATCCAGATGAAATTAGTTATTATGTGGATATGGATCAAAATCATAAAGAACATAATAAGCAAAAGATTTCTTTAATAAGATCCAAAAGTGATATAATCGCAGGTAAAAAATATCCCCCTCCTCAGGGCGTGCTAGGATTTTTTCTGAGAGAGTGGAAAATTTTCCTAAAATTGTTTTTCAAGGGAAGCTTGAATTTTTTAAATGAAAAAAATCGTTTAAAAAGGAATTAAAAATGGATAATTGGGTATAAAAATGATATGTTTGAAAAACAAATATAGGTCGAATCAAAAACAACAAATCCTCCAACAAAGTAGGATGTGTTACCGCAGTACCTTCAAGACGAGATACCCAAATTTCAATACATACTCCATCTGCAATTTATGGTCCACTAAAGCTTCAACTGGCTGCAAATATGATGCTTCCAAGTATGATTACAAAGGGCGATGAAGAAGAGCATGAAGAACAAAAACCTATTATCCAAAATGGGAAATTTTTCGTTGTGGTAGACGAAGAAGAAGATGATAAAGGTACGTTATGAAACAATAAAAAATAAAGTAGTTAAAGTAAATTTTAGAGTCAGAGGATTCATCGCTTGTTTATGTTCGTGGTCATCATGATGTAATTTCAGTTCAAGAAGCTAGAAGCAGAGGAACTACTATAGTGAGTAAGTATAAAAGGGTAATTTGGAAAAAATGCGGGATTTTTAGGCCATCCTCCACCATCAAAAGATGTTTCTATGCCTGGAATTTTTACAGATTTGTTACAACATCTAAACCCATTAGATATGGATGAATTAAAAAGTTCAAACTGGTTTATGAAAATTTATATTATCATAAAGGTGTATATTTTGTATCAAAGAGGGTAATTCAGTGTGTGGGGGGAAGGTAGCCCATAGAAAAGGGAGGATAGCTCACATTAGAGTTGTGCAGGATTGATACCAAGCCTGACCTAGGTCGAGCCGACGCATCCGGCATGGTCTGACTTTAGGTCAGACTTGCCATAGCCGGACTGGCTTCAGAACAGGTCGACCATAGCCGGTCTGGTCTGCTCTCAGACCACTCAATTTTTATGTAAAAGCTTTATTCGTAAGACTGACTAAAATCCATTTTCTTATTACAATAACACATACAAGACATAAGATTAGAAACGGAGATAGGGTGATACATTTTAAAAACATATTAAAAAGAAGCAAAGAAGCAAACATTTTCGGACATACTTAAGCTTGTCCGAGACACTCCACACCACATAAACAAGGAAAGAGAAAATAAAAATAATTATTACAAAAAACGTGGTAGGTATAGTTACAAAACATTACTTTAATCATGTGGGTTGAATTCCGAAAGGCCAAACGCCGAAAGATAGGAAAAAAAGAAAAAATAAGATAAGGTTCGTAAATAGAATGAGTAAGTTTCACCGAAGGCTTAAGTTTTCACCATAAATGGGACGAAACAATTTCATATAAAAGAACGAATTTACAATAAAATCATAGCCTAGTTTGAGTGTTTAAACCTAGCCAGCCTGGTCTAAACGGCCTGACACGCTCCCTCCTCCTAGTAGATATCTGTTCACATTTTTAAAAAAAACAGGAATGGCAAAAAACTAACCCAATACCATAAAAATTTCGAATCTCTTATTTATTCAAATTTTAGATTCCCCTCTATTTCATTTTCAACTTAACAATACCAGTAGCTGAATGTTCTTGGTGCAAATCTCTTGCACTAATACATTGTTTTACATGTCCTTTAACAATTTTATTTGCCTTTATGTGTAAGTTAAAAAATTTAATGATGGTAATGAAAAAATTTTTTAGTCTTGAATACATCAGTTATAAGTGGAGGACCAGGATTATGGGCATTTTCTTTGGTCTTATCTGTAATTTTGGCTGCATTGATCTCTTTCTTCACCACTTTTACACAAGAACCGAGATTTTATAAGGTATGCTTATATATGAGTAGTTGTCGATACCCACTCTCCTCAAGAACAAAAAAGTTGCTCGGCCGGCTTGCCTACTCAGCATGAGTATGGGGGAGATGGCGTCTAAAGCAAGAGGAAGCTACCTCCTCTTCCCTTAACCTAGCCTACTCTATTCGAACAAAAATTATGGGGTCCTATCATTCCATATGGGCCAATTGCAAACATCGAAAAGTGCTTCAAAATCCACTGCAAATCCAACTTTCTACTTTCCAAAAAATAGAAAATGAAAAGTTTTCACTCCCACTTTCCAAAATTTTTTAATTTTGGGAAGTCAATGGTGACCCCCAAAAAATTTTTGGAAAGTGGAAATGAAAACTTTTCACTTTCTACTTCCCTTTTTGTAAAGTAGAAAGTGGAAAGTTGGATTTACAATGGATTTTGAAGCACTTTCCACTTTCCTACTTTCTACGTCCTACTTTTCCCTTTCCGATGTGCGCAATTGGCCCCAGGCCTTCAGACGGCTGAATGAGAAAGCACCATTACTTTTTCCTTCCCCTAATCTCCTCATTCGACCAAAGGCCGAATTTGGGGTTCCTCGCATTCATCAAAAAACAATTATTTTAGCCTATTTCTGCATATGTTGGATTTGTCTTATCCGTAGCATGGATTTATGTCATAGCAAATGAAGTTGTTGATGTCGTTTCGATGATTGGTGTAATGGCTGGTGTATCTCATGAAGTTCGATTTTTAAATTTTTTTAAATCTATAATAAATTTAGCTTCTCGGTTTGACAATTTTGGCTTGGGCTAACAGTATCGGTGATATGGTTGCAGATTTTTCTGTTGCAAGACAAGGGTTTCCTCGTATGGCAATTTCAGCCGCCATTGGAGGACCACTTTTTAGTAAATTTCAAAACATTTGATTAAAAAATCAAAATCAAATTTTTAGACCTCATGATTGGTTTCGGCGTTTCATTTCTAATCGCAAAAGCTCAAGGAAAAACTGTCACTGTAATAAAACTCGCATTTTTAAAAAAAATTTGTAACAAATTTTTTTAGACCCGCGTTCAAGGTCAAAATGGCGTTGATACAGTGAAAAAACTCATGATGCTATTTTTAAGTGCCAGTTTGATAATAACAACAATTTTATTGTTTGTTCAAAGATTCAATGTAAAACGTTTTCATTCTATAGTTCTAATTGTTTTGTACATATCTTTTCTTGTCATGGTAGTTTTAGCTCAAACAAATGTTTTGAAATTTTAATATGTTTTTCATTTATATTTAAGTCGCTCCTCGGTGCGATGTGCTATTTAGTTTTTTTAGATACCTTTGCTTCTAAACTTGAATAAATTCTTAATGGGTGTCCCAAACACCGTATTTTTGCGATTTTTGACGATTTAAAAAAAATAATTTTCAAGTATTTTAATTTTCATAAAAATATGTGGTTTCTCTATGTAAGAAATCAATTATTTGCATTGCGAACTTTAAACCTACAATCAGATAGAGTGTGGTGCAAAACGGGCTAATTCAGGAAAGGGAAGCTTTGCAAAATTCGGCAATACGCGCAATCAATTTCTCACATAGAAACCTCAACACCGGGAGATCGAGCGCTATCGCTCAGAGAGGAGAAGGAGGCCTTCTCTCCGAGTCTACCCCTCCTCCAGCCGATTTGACCCTTTCATGCAGCCAAAATCAAAAAATTCTTTCAGATTCGAGTTCCCCATGTCAAAAAACCCCCTAGTGCTAAAACATCAGCATATTTGGAAAAACTTTTGAAAAAGTATTATGTATTACTTTAAAATTTTAATCGAAAAATTTTTTGTCTCCGATTTCGATGATTTTGGTGTCGATCGTCTTCTCTCATCGTCCTTTACAACTTTTGTTTTAGCATTCCGGGTTTAAATCTAACTTTCCCGAGATCGTCTGGACACATAAGCACTATATGTTTATGTTAGTAGAATATATGATTATTTATAGTGAAAATTAAACAAATTGAAAAATGTTGAAACAATTGCGTAAAAATCCGGTTTTTGGCACACCAATCAAATTTAAAAATAGTAAATAATATTCTCGAGTTGCTTGTAACATAAGTTAATTACTAGTGATGCATCGAAATCGAGATTTGGGAGTCGAAATCGAAACGAAATCGGGGTCGAAATTTCAAATCTAAATTTCATAGGAAATTGCAATTTTTAAGTTGAAAATGCTATGAAAATGACGATTTTTGGCGAAAAATTATGAATTTGGATGAAAAAAATTGACAATTTTGAACATTCTTAGTGAAAATTATAATAAAAATTTTGGTGATTTTTGGTGAAAAATCATAATAAAGGGACCATTATGATTTTCAAAAAATATTTCCAAAAATTTTGGGCAAAAACATAAGGGGGACTCTTTTATCTTCGCTTCGATTTTATCGAAATTTCGAAACCGAAATCACGATTTCGAACTTGCTTGAAACATATCTACCAATCAAAAATAAGCCTCGTTTTAATGAATAATTAATAAAAATTGTTTAAATGCAGTTTCCATAGGCACCATTTATACTTGCCGCGGGTGCCGTGGTGGCACGAACATTTTTTTGCCGCAGCGTCTGCCACGGCGACACATGTAACTTTTTTTGTTTATACTTTCCGCAGCGGCATGTCGCCGCGGCAATTTTACTTGCATTTTCTTGAAGTATAAACAATCTCGCGGCCTGCAGCGAGATTTGTTTTAAATCCTTTGCCTGGTTGAAAAATCTTTTTTGGCCGGGAAAATCTTTTTCCCCAGAATTGGTTTGAAAATTTTCTTTCACTCTATCTTGCCTTGGTGGTGCAGTGACAAAGCAGAGGCTTTGTGGCCACACAAGGTCATCATTCGAATCCCGCTTGGAGCCAATTTGGTTCTAAATTGGCTAATATGTGCCGCGGCACATATCGCGATTGCAGAAGACTCAGGTTCGACTCCCACATGAAGCAATTTGTTTTTGCCATGCCGCGCGTGCCGCAGGAAAAACTCCGCTTCACGGTCTCCATTGCTTTTGGTGCTGCCGCATGGTAGCACGAATATAAACAACTCGCCGCGGATGCCGCCGCTTCAATTTTCCATGCATTTTTCTAAAGTATAAACACAAATTCCGCGGCAAGACGCAGCGGCATGCTGCGTGGCGCGGTAAGTATAAATGGTGCCATAGATTGCATATTTACTAGAGCAAGTGAAGTTATTTAAGATGCCAATACCTTGATGTCATACCTTATACGACAGGTGAAGCAAGTCCCTGGTCACGGAAGTTTTTCCTAGACTTCTGAGCCACCGCGAGCTCTGTTAACCAAATTATAGCTTACGTGGAAGTGAAACCAAAGTACATCGCAAATTCATGACAATTTTCTCAACTTGCTTGAAGCATAAGTTAATTATAAATACGTGCAATGTATGCTTGGCTTGGTGAATAAGAAAAAATTGTTTAAAAAAGTTTTGCCTAAGTTGAAAGTCTTATTATAAAAAATGTCTTTTAATAATACGATTCCTCCTTGGTTTTTCGATGAACTAACTATTGTGAACGCCGCAAGATTAGTGATATCCATTTCTTCAATACTTGGGCATACTTTTATTCTGCACTTAATCATACGCTTCAAGAAACTTCGACAACGGAATTATAATCATTTTGTTGCTATGATGGTCTGCTCAGATTTGTTGATTGGTAGGTCCTGGTCTTACAAGGGACCCTCATAGCTTGTGAATTTTCAAATTCAAGATTTTTTTTAAAAGGGGGATCCATTTGGGGGTCATTCTCCGAAAAAAAAAATTTTTTCTTGATTTTTGACCTATATAGGGGTAAAATCATGCGAAAAATCGATTGCGCGCATTCCCGAAGCGTGAAAACGCTTCCTT
>JAQGBS010003774.1:0-11084 GCA_034698545.1 Acrobeloides obliquus
TGAATTTTCTAATTCCCGCTGGGGTCAATCCCTTTCGTTTCAATACAAATTTACGTTTGAAACTTTTGAAGGAAATTCCAAACGCAAATATCTCGAAAGGGTTAAACTTTCAAAGGGTACCGTAAAAACAAAAAATGATCAGCAAAAATTCCTCTTTCTTTTAAAAATAAATTTTCATGGTCCGTTCATAAGTTCAGTGGTCCTTTAAGTCTAGGCTTAGGTCTAAGCTTAAGCCTAAGCCTAGATGCCTAGACAGAGCTGAGAATCTCAGTTCTGCCTAAGCATCTCTGAGACGACAGGAAGCGCGTTAATTGGTTTCCCAATTTTCAACCGGCGTAGAAATATAAAAAAAGTATCAGACATGCGAAAAAAAATAATTCAAAAAATACTTTTTGATTTTTAGCCTGTAAAGCTTGGCTGACAGTCCTCCCAATTGTCGACAAAGAATTGTTAATCGGAAAAGTGGACAACATAAAAGTTGGATTTTTGTTATCTGCGTATACAAACCCAATACCATCACTAATATCTCGGTTCGGATCACGCATTTCTGGGAACTTGATAGCAACAAACCTAAGACAACTCAATAATGATGTTCAAATTGAACAACTTCATAAAAACTAGGTCACTTTTTCGGTCTGTAAACTTTTCGAAAGTCAATGCATTTTTTATGCGAATTTCGAGTACATTCAACTCTTGATTTAGTGACACTCCCAGGGAGGGGTCACTAAATCGAATCGGAAGAAAGGTGTCACTAAATCGAGTTTGACTATATTTATACTTTTACAATGCATCCCTGCGTGGTCGTGTTGGCAGGTGCAATTTCAAGATGGCCTTTTAACTCTTTACGTCTATCCATTTATACTTTTGCAATGTAGCTCTGTGTGGTCTCCTTGGCGGAAAAATTCTCGAAAGGGGTCACTAAATCGAGAGTTGACTGTATTTACTTTCGAAAAATTTACAAACCACTTGTTCAAAAAATTTTTTTAACCGTACCAATCAACATCTCCTCCATCGAGTCCTTTACATGACATATCGGCAAGACAAGTTAGAAAATTTTGAATAAGTAGAAAAATCAATACTTGGTATAAATTACCCATTTTTGAGACTAAAATATAAATAATACATTCCCGTGTGTAAAGGTCCGCTCCATCCAGTGGTGTAATTTCGGCCAAGGAATGGAGGGAGGCACATCAGATTTTTCAAAATTTTTGAAAAAATCATAAAAGGGGACCCTTATGTTTTAAAATTTTTCGGGAGCTTCCCTCTGCTCACTCTGTGCTTATGCCATTGGCTCCATCCAACGCTAACTAACGGAAAATTAACGCTTCTGACAACTCTAGCTTAATACAGATCTAACGCTACTCAACGCTAACTGTCGGAAATTTTCTGCGTCGGAGATATTTTTGACAACTGCAGCGCATTTCCAACAGATACACGAATTTGACGTTATTTTTTGTTGAAAAAATTTTTTGCGGGGTTCCAAAAACTAAAGATAATTGCGTTTGAAATTTGAATTTGGGTTCATGTTTTTGTTGTAATACAAACTTTTGTGAATTTTTGCACTAAAATCACTAAATTTCCGCTAAAATTTACTCTAAAAATCAGGGCTAAATCAATTTTAATCGAAAATAAATATTATAAAAATGTTATAGAGTAGAAAAAATAGCCAAAGTCAAAGTTCATCAAATAGCCAAGTTGAATTACAAGAAGCACTTGTCTGAATGAGATATCACTCTTTCTTTCCATCATTATTTTTCTTATTGATCCATACCTCTCATTACTTTGGAGTTTGATCGATTAGGTAATGTCATCGATTGGGAAATAGTTTATTCACAAAAAACATGGGAGCTAATTCGGCTCTTATCTGCCCCCATTGAACGTGGTCTAAAATCGAAAAATTTTATTTCTCAAAAATGACCCCATAGGGGGTAAGTGAAATAAACTAATTGAATTATACCTACTTAAGTCTATGCCTAAATCAATGCCTAAGACTATGCCTAAGCCTATGACTAAGCCTAGGCCTAAGCCTAAGTCTAGACCCTAGGCCTAAGCCTCTATACTCGATGTTTAACTTTATGTTTTTTTTCTTGTGTCTAATGTTTATTTTAAGTTCTAGAGGGGTTTTCACGGTCGAAAAACGATTCTGATCGATTTGAACTGCTCCATATTGTGTTGACTACAGGGTGAGCCAAAAACTGTACTTTTGCGATTTTTGGCGAAAAATTTTCAAAAATTACCAAGGGGTATTTTCAAGCTAGATTGTGCGCATGATAATACTCCTATAGGTGAATGCTGAACAAATTTTTCACCAAAAAACGCAAAAGTACGGTTTTTTAGCTCACATTTTATATGTTAGTTGATCAAATGTATTCATGTTACCATCGGGTTACTGTTATATTAATAAATTCACTTTTTTACAAAAAAAGTTATAAAAAATATGAATTTATGAAGGCAAGCATGATCTTTGACCCGCACAGCATTTTGCCAACATAATAGCATCTTTAAAATTTTTCCATAATTGTTGATTCTTAACGCACATTGTTCCACCACCTCTTGCTGCTTGAGAGCTCTGAAAAATGATTTCATAAAAAGTTTGTCAAACGTACCTGTCTATTAATATCTCCGATACAGACTATGGCAGAAGTAGAGGTAGCGCTAATACCCCATTTTGAATGGTCTCCTGAATTTACAAACGTTTTTCCAAGAATTTGAAGTCTGTCGACATCATAGACCTAAATTTGGCACATAAAATTTTTTTGAAGAACGATAGGAGCGTTACATTGTAAGCACCATTACAGGAAGGTCCCAAATCACCTTTTCCATTCAACCAAGTTTCAACATAAAAAGGTTTTCGTAAAGTTGTAGCAACGAGGTCCGCGTAAAGATCTAAAAAACGGTTTTATGCGATTTCAGGAATTTCAACAAACCTTTCGCAAACTTTTTATGCTTGGCGAAACTCGTAAATTCGGTTCCTCCTTTAGACATCAAATTTGCTACATTTGCATAACTTTTCGCTGACAGCGCTTTTTTCGTTACTGCTTTAGCCAAATTTGGAAATAAATTTTTGAAAGACTCGGGCAAGTTGTAGTCATAAATAGATGGTTGCATGAACCAAAGTTGCTTTCCTAAAATTTTTTACTAGCATTTCTGATTTTTCTCTACAGGGTGGGCCAAAAAACCGTACGTTGTATTTTTTTGGTGAAAAATTTTCAAAAATCACCTATAAGGAATATTTTCATGCAAGAAAGCGTGCACTCGATTTCTCGCATGAAAAACCCCTTATAGGTGATTTTTGAACAAAAATTGAATTTTGGTTGAAAAATTAAATTTTTTGTGAAAATCGAAAATTTTTGGGTGTTTTTTGGCCATTTTTAAGTTTTTTTGGCCTTTGAACTTGCTGTAAAAATAGCCAAAAAACACCCGAAAATTTTTTTTTGATTTTTCCTCGAAAACAGTTTTTTCATCGTTTCGAACATTTTTTACGTCTGTCGAAAAGAAAATTTTGAAAAAAATTTCTTGTGGTAACTAGCCTCAATCGAGCCCTCCCCCTTTAATTTTACCAATTTCATTCAAGCTAGTCACGGGAAAAGTGACGCAGATGAATGATTGTCCATATTTGACTCCTGTTATGGGGTAGGTATAAAGTTGTTGATTGGAGTCGGGATATTTTGGAACACTGTGAATGAGCCAGAATCCTTGGAAATCATCAAAAGTGAGTGCACCTTTAAGATGGCCGCGATAAGAGTCGGTCTTGCCATTTGGATGTTCGTCGTTATAAAGAGCATAAAAGAGGTCCTAAATTTATAAGATTTGATCAACTTGTCCCCCCCCCCAATTTAGTCTTATTGAATCAGCGAAAACCGGCAAAAAGTTCGACAAACGCAGGTCCTGATGGTTATATATGTTACCGGCAGAACTGAGATTCTCAGTTCTGTTTAGGCATTTAGGCATAGGTCTAGGCTTAAGCTTAGGCATAAGCTTAAGCCTCGGCTTAGGCTTAAGCCTCAATGTTTAGACAGAGATGAGAATCTCAGTTCTGCCTAGGCATCTTTGATCGGAAAACATGAAAAATTGCCAAAATTCCGGTTTTTCTTCAATACATCTTGTAGATAACCAATGAGCAAACGCTTCCGGTCGAGAGTTTCTATCTCTTCTCAGAAAGGGTCAGTTTCTATCTCTCGACCGGAAGCGCGTTAATCGGTTTTCCGATTTTCAACGAAATATTTTTAAAAAAGCATAAAACGTGCGAAAAAATAGTTCAAAAAATACTTCTTGATGTTTAGCCTGTAAAGCTTGGTTGGCAGTCTTCCCAATTGCCGACAAAGAACTGTTAATCGGAAAAGTGGACAACACAAAAGTTGGATTTTTGTTATCTGCGTACACAAACCCAACACCATCACTAATATCTCGATTCGAATCACGCATTTCTGGGAACTTTATGGCAACAAACCTAAGACAGCTCAATAATAATGTTCAAATTGAACAATTTTGTTAGCATAGGTCGGCAAGGGGGGAGCTTCTCCCCCCTGACCCACTACGCACTCATGGCCCAAAATTGAGGGTGACCACACATAGACCCCGCCGAACATATGAGGTGGTCCATAAAAATTGGGTGTCAGAAGACTAAAAAAAAGGTCGTTTGTTTGATGGACGTCGTGGGGGACCACATCATCGGGGGGTCCCCTCCCCCCACCTTGCCGACCTATGTTTGTTAGGTTTCATAAACTAGGTCACTTTTTCGGTCTGTAAACTTTTCGGAAATCAATGCATTTTTTATGCGAATTTCGAGTACATTCAACTCTTGATTTAGTGACACCCCCAGGGAGGGGTCTCTAAATCGAATCGGATAAAGGGTGTCACTAAATTGAGTTTGACTGTATTTATACGTTTGCAATGCATCCCTGCGTGGTCGTGTTGGCAGGAAAATTCTCAGAAAGGGTCACTAAATCGAGAATTGACTGTATGTACTTCCGAAAAATTTACAAACCACTTGTTTAAAAAAAATTTTTTTAACTGTACCAATCAACATCTTTTCCATTGAGTCCTTTACATGACATATCGGCAAGACAAGTTAGGAAATTTTGAATAAGTAGAAAAATCAATACTTGGTATAAATTACCCATTTTTGAGACTAAAAAGTATAAATAATACAATTAGCCCATGTGTAATGGTCCTGTCTATCCAGTGGCGTAATTTCGACCAAGGAATGGGGGATGGAGGAGCACATCAGATTTTTCAAAAATTTTCGAAAAAATCATAAGGGGAACCCTTATGTTTTAAAATTTGTTCGGCCCTTCGGATCGAATAAGGGGCTTTTCCCCTGTCCCCATATTACACCGCTGGCTCACAACATGATATTTTGCGGCAAAATCAATTCGCCGTAAGTGGGATTCAATCCTGCTATTGTTAGAACCGACGCCGAGAGAACTACCACTAAGCCATTTTAACCAATCAAACGTGAATTTTAAATTTGCTTATCATTTCATATGACCTTTTTTCATAGATGGCTCCATCCAACGCTAACTGACGGAAAATCAACGCTTTTGACAACACTAGCTTAACGCAAATCTACGCTACCAACTGTCTGAAATTTCCTGCGTCGGAAATATTTTCGACAACTGCAGCGCATTTCCGACAGATACACGAATTTGATGTTATTGTTGAAAATTTTTTTGCGGGGTTCCAAAAACAGTGCAGGTTTATGCAAAAAGTATTGGCTTTTTTCGTTAAAATTTACTCTAAAAATCAGGGCTAAATCAATTTTAATCGAAAATAAATATCATAAAACTTTTAACTATAGAGCAGAAAAAATAGAAAAAAAGTCAAAGTTCATCAAATAGCCAGGTTGAATTACAAAAAGCATTTGTCTGAATGTGACACATCGCCCTTTCTTTCTATCATTATTTTTCTTATTGATCCACACTTCTCACTATTTTGGAGTTTGATCGATTAGGTTATGTCATTGATTGGGAAATAGTTTATTCACAAAAAAACATGAGAGCTACTTTGGCTCTTATTACCCCATAACGTGGTCGAAAATCAAAAAATTTTATTTTTCGAAATTTTCTCAAAAATGACCCTATTAGGGGTAATTTTATGCGGGAAACAAGTTAGCGATGTTATTTTTGCGTAAACACATGCTCCATTTTTTAATCAATCGTATTTTTGCATACTAACTTTTTCAAAATATACGTACTTTCTCTGTCTCCCAATTCTATATTATATTTTTTGCAATTTTTAACGATTTTCTAGCAAATGGAGCGCATTTTTACGCAAAAATAATATCGCCAACGTGTTTTGACCCTTAATAGGGTCATTTTTTAGAAAATTTCGAAGAATACATTTTCCGGTTTTAACACGTCCAATGGGCCGGAGTACAGGGTGTAGAAAAAGTCATCTAGCTAATATCAGCAATTAACACCGATGGTGTTCCGTTAGGCGGAATTGTTGACTCCAATGGTGTGAATCGTTGACACAATGGTTTTGTGTGTACAGGGTGGCGCAAACAAGCGGATCTTTTTGACATTTTGGGAGCCGAAAATTTATTTTTCTAAAAATGACCCCCCCCAAGGGGTAATTTTATGCGGGGAATCGATTGCGCGCATTTCCGACCTCGGAAAATTCTTTCCTGATTTAGGGAAAATTGGATTTTTGAAGCAAAAATGGTCATTTTCCTCGTTTTTCCGCAAATCACTTTCTAGGGGTAATTCAATTACCGTTTCGGATGGAAAACTCACTGTCCCGTTTGTAATTAAATTACCCCTAACAGAAAAACGAGGAAAATGATTATTTTCTTTTCAAAACTCCAATTTTTTCCTTGAGCCAGAGTCAGAAAAGCATTTTTTGAGTTCGGGAATCGATTCCCCGCATAAAATTATCCCTAGGGGTCATTTTAAAAAAATTTTCGGCTCCCAAAATGTCAAAAAAGCCACTTTTTTGCGCCATCCTGTAATTCACACCTTTTCACAAGCTGTATACTGTCGATACAAAATCACCGACGCATTCAATTTGTTATATACGAATACCAAAGCTGTATCCATCAATTCTGTCATTTTTCCGAAAAATTCAGAATTGGAAGAATCATAGGATCAAAGATTTGCCTCAAAAATATATGTGTGATAAATTTGTTTCTCGTTCCTTATTTTGAATAACCATAAAAATTTACGAGCACTTTTCCGTATTAAATTATAAGAAAAGACGGAGTGTCTTGCGAGCTCCTTTTTTCTTATCTTTTACACAAATCGGACTCTAATGAATGCCAAATTGAACCAAGTTATTTTTGGAAATAAGAAGTTCGAAAAGTACATATAACGTTTTTCACAGAGAGATTTTAAAAAAGTGCCGGTTACATGGCAAAGTGCAAGTGGCGCCAACTGCACGCATAAGGTCGAGGGTTCGATCACACGCGGAGCCATTTCTTTTTGCAGTGTCCAAAACTGATAAAAAATTTTGCCTAGGGGTATTTTTAGCCCAAAAACACGACTTTGATGTTTTTATTACTCCAAAACCTCAGGAAATACGATTTTTTAAAATTTTTATGCAAATTTAGGCGTTTCTGTTAGAATTGAAAATCCATTTTTCGGAGGTTTTAGAGTAATAAAAATATCAAATTCGTGTTTTTGGGGTAAAAATACCCTCTAGGTAAAATTTTTTATCGATTTTGGACACTGCAAAAAGAAATAGCTCCACTCGGGATTGAACCCTCGACATATGCGTGCAGTTGGAGCTACTTCGCACTTTGCTATGTAACCGGCACTTTTTATTAAATCTCTCTGTGAAAAATGCTATATCTTAAATCAATTATAAGAAAAGAAGAAGTATCTTGTGAGCCAAAGGTTCAAAGAATTAATGAAAGTTTATACTAGATGACTTTTTTACACCCTGTAGCTCCAATCATGATAAAAAAGATTTATAAAGTCCAAAATATTTTCTTTTTCGCCAACACTATAGCTATCATCAACCACAGAGTAGCTGTCCATAGATTGAGTGCCAAATGTGGTAAGTGGGATGAAGAGTTGATGTAAAAAGTCCAAGGTATCAAAGAGAATGTCATTTCGCTTCCGACGTATAACAGAATTGAGTTCATGCCAGCAAAGTGAAAAGGTTGGCCGTTTTTCCACCAGTTTTTGACATCGACGACATAATACAAAATAGTGATTGCTATGAAGCCCATGCCGCCTAAAAAAATAGGGCATTCTATGAAATCTAGGGTTGGGGAAAAAATAAGTTTGTTTCTGGAGCACGATGTACCAAAATTAGTGAAAAAAATTCTCATAGCCACATGTTGGCCCGATTCCAGAAACGACCCGAGAGAGCTGCGGGGCCTGCAGCGGTTATCGGGGGCCCATACACGTCGGCTTTTTTGTTGCTAAAATTGGATGCCAATTGACTTAGCTCACCGAGGTGAGTAGAACGAATACCATAGCATGTGGTTTTCTAACCCTACCCCATGGCTAAAGTGATAAGTTTGCAGTTTATAACAAAAAAAGAGAACAAGTAAAAATAAGGTCGCATAGCGCAGTTGGATAGAGTATTGTTCTTTTATCTAAAGGTACAGAGTTCGAGTCCTGTGTGTATATGGCTTTTTGTCTTTGGTTTTTTAAACCAAAAAATTGAATTTTTGTCAAAAAAATTGAATTTTGTCCCGAAATAAATGGCAAAAAGCCATATACACACACGGGACTTAAGCCCTGTACCTTTAGATTAAGGAGCAGTACTCTATCTAACTGCGCTATGGGACCTTATTTTAATAAGTTCTCTCTTTTTTGTTATAAATTGCAAATCTGTCACTTTAGCCACTCGGCCATGAGCTCGGATTGGAAAAGCCTATGTTATGGTATTCATTCTACTCGTCTCGGCGAGCTGAGTCGAATGGCATTTTAAATTTTTCGATTTTTAAATTTTCGAATCCCCCCTAAAAAACCGCCGTAGATGAGTCTATTAAAGATTGATCGAAATCTAACCTGTACACCCAATAAACGAAAAAGACCACAAATTTTTATTGATAGGTTCCCATTTTGTAAAATGCAACGTTGCTGCAATACCACCCAGAACCAGACCCCAAACCACCCAACGAGCCATTCTTTGAAGTGGTTGTTGATAGGCGACCAGAATTTTGCCTACTTGCAGACCAAGAAATGTCAAAATTATTGAAGTACAGCACCCAAGAAGACCTTCTGGGTCGTGTGAAATGACCACATGGTATATCCCATCAGGGTTGTAGAGTTCACTCGCTTAAAGGACTAGTTCACTTTTGGGGAGTTGATGCCATGTGATAGAGCATAAAATTTCGAGCATTTTGGGCTTTTACAGCACTACTTAAAAATTTAACGGTGAAAAGTTATGAGCGAAACAAAATTTTCAAACTAGTTTGAACATTGAAACGAAGAGCTTGTACCCAACCAGATTGTTTATTGAAACGATTTAATAAAACATTATAAAATTCAAAATTCTTGAATAATTGGGGAAAAATAAATACAGCATTTTTTATAACTCGCCGAAACGAATAAAATGACACGAAAATTATTGAATTTGCACAATGTTTTGGGTTATTGAAACGAAGACCCTGATTTAATCTTTTCGTTTCAATAACTCAAAACATTGTTCAAATTCAATAATTTTCGTGTCATTTGATTTGTCTCAGCGAGTTATAAAAAATGCTGTATTTATTTTTTCTCAAATGTTCAAGGATTTTGAATTTTATTATATTTTATCAAATCGTTTCAATAAACAATCTGATTGATGCCTGAGTGCAGGCACATCCTGGCATCATGGAGTCGGATACATAATCTTCAATTGGGGAAAATGCTCTAGTTGGTGATGATAGTTGGATTTGCGATCGAATAGATGCGGAAAATACCCTTTGTCGTGAACAAAGAACATGTCTGAAAGTTTTTCGAGTTTCGTTGTCTTTAAGTTGTAGCTGTCACAAAGTTTAATTATAGCGTAATTTTTGTTTTTTCGCACGATAACTACATAGATTTTTTCCCGTTGAGAGAATTTCAGATGATGTGTTGAAACGTATAGCTGTTGGAGTATGAATGAATGTTGTATTTGCCTCCATAGTGGAGACATAAGCAATTGTCGTGTACTTTTTTATATGTGCTGTCAAAATCCAACGAACAAACTCTTTAAGTGGATTTAATGTTTTTGTTGGTGATGCCATTCCACGTAAAATGGCGTTTCCCAAGATCACAAATTTGGCATTTGGTGACAGGCTTTACCCATTGCGGCAAATTTGAAAATTTTCGCAATTTTGTTTTGCTTATAACTTTTAACCGTTAGATTTTCAAGTAGTGCCGTAAAAGCAAAAAATGCTCCAAATTTTGCGCAATTTCACCTGGCATCAACTCCCCAAAAGTGGACTGGTACATTAAAAAAATAAGACTTTTGAGTTTTTCAACATGCTTACATGTAGTGTGCTGATAAATATGATTGTTGGTGAATACTTTTAGATCGATATAGTGCGCAGCGCCACCAGTACAATTCCACCTAGTCATATTCATATGCAAACCGCCAGGGCCAAGATATCCTGGCGGGCAAAATCCAGATTTGTCATAGTGCCAGACAAATGTGAGCATGGCATAGATTAAACCCAAAGCTAGCATGAAGATCCACTCAATCCAATAGGGTAGAATGTCGCGTAAGAGTGAAACTAAACAGTAGTTTTTTCAAATTTTTGATGCTTGATTCTGGTGGGATCGAACTCATGGTCTATATAAAACTGTAATAATCGGCGCGTTAACCACTAAGCTACTAGGATTCGCGTTCAACGAACTTTTTGACGAATTTTGCCGTTTTTTATGAAATTTTGACAATTTTTCAACTTTTGATGAATTTTTCAATTTTGACGAACTTTTCAATTTTAACAAATATTGCAATTTTCGACAAATTTTTCAATTTTGACAATTTTTCAATTTTTGACTAATTTTTAAACCGAAAGCTAGCATGAAGATCTACTCTATCCAATAGGGTAGAGTGTTGGGAAGAGTGAAATTTTGAAATATCACAATTACTTGAATTTAAAAAGTTGCCTCCATTAACGTACAAAGATAGCATATGCAATGATGCTACCACAAAATAGG
>JAQGBS010003775.1:0-11082 GCA_034698545.1 Acrobeloides obliquus
TTTCTATGTAGTGATATGGAGTATTCTATTTGTAAACAGAATCCGATTTGCATTTAAATAAATATATAAATTTCAACCTCTAGTAATTTTTAACAAGTTTGTCATTCATAACTCATTCCGCCCAACCATCAAATATGGTCACTTTGTTGAAAACTCAATTTTTATTTTATTTTTGAATTTTTAAAATGCAATTTTTACATTATAAATCACGCAGATCATCAAAATTTTGTCATAAATGATGTAACTCGACACACGTGTACAAACATCTCCTCAAATTTCAAAAATTTCCCCCCACAACAAATGGCAGTTCTTTATTTTCACCATCATAGGACCCAAAAAATGGCTAGGGACTAGAAAAGATTAACAACTCCCTGCGAAATGGGACTCCACCAGAATTTCGGAAAATATTAAACCCTGTTCATCTAGGTATCATTTTTTGGAGGAGGAGGAAGGGGAATTTTTGCACCAGACTGAATATTTTTCTCAAAGACTTAAAAGTTGGATCAAAAATGGTCTTTTGCAAGCTCCATTAGCACGAATTTTTGCTTTTAAATATCTTATATCACCATCTACTATTGTTTTTATCAACGATTTTAAAAATCTGGTACTAACACTCAAATGTTCCCTTGTTAGATCCCAAGGATTAAATATTTTTTCGACATAATGACGAATTTTTCGATTTTTGACGAATTTTTGATGAATTTTTCAATTTTTACGAATTTTTCAAGCTTTGACAATTTTTCTTGACGAAATTCTTGACGAAGATTTTTGATGAGTTTTTCAATTTAAAGCAAAATAACATTTTAAAGCCGAACGAAAATCAATTATCAAAATTGAGCATAATAAAGTGATAGAAATATTTGGCTAATACACATTTGACCTCATTTTGCATTATACCACGCAAAATCGGCTAATACACGTTTGACTTTTTACACATTTTACCTCATTTTTTGTCGATTGCCATTTTACGTTGACTTGAGATCAAATGTGTAATTTTGAGAAAGGTCAAAGGTCAAATGTGTAAAGGTCAAATGTGTATTAGCCAAATATTTGTTTGTCTCAAAAACCCTTATCTATTGTTTCATGAGCCAGCTTTCTTCGTGACATTAACTTAATTGTTTTTGGTCTTGTGAGGCTTTATAAGACTCCAAAATTTTATCAGCAAACACATCGAAGTTCTTATATTAGGTTGGTGAAAAATTAATGTCGTTTTTTTTATTAGCGGCAACTTTATCAACAATTTTCAACAAAATAAATAATAAAACAATAAACAATTTATTCAGGAGAATAATCGCCACCCGCTTCAATAGCTGCCTCCCACTTAAAAGGCGGCAAAAGGTCGATCCCGCGAGCAAAGAAATGACGATCTTTTGAAGCAATCCACGCTTTAACATCATCACCAATTCGTCCAAATCTTCATAAACTTTTCCCATTTGCCAGTTCTTGAGCGATCGGTTGACGTGATAATCTGTAGGCACTTCGGTGAGAGAGTACTGCTGATGCTCGAGCAGTGCCACCCCTTGTCTGCAATTGATTCAACAACCCGCGCTTCGACATGTTGTCGCGCGTTATCGTGATGAAAGACGATGGTAAAGCATGACATGTCGAAGATGAATGTGATTTCCTACTAGAATTTTTAATATCCTGAAAGCCGAAGTACATGTTTATGAAAAAAAAATCAAAGCGCATGCAAAAATTGAAATTAAAGATGCTATACAAAAAAACGACATTTTGTTGAAAATTGTTGATAAAGTTGACGCTAATAAAAAAACGACATTAATTTTTCACCAACCTAATAGAACGGGGTCGACTCGTTCGATCAAGATGTTTGTTAACTGTTTATTCTTATTTGGTTTCTTAAGCCTGTTCAACTTCTCTATTGCTGTGTGCCCTCTAAATGGGGTTTCTTCTTCGATAAACCCTAATAAATGCTATTATTTCTTTTCCGGCATCCAAGATTTTTATACAGCGGAAAGAACCTGTACTGAGATAGGGGGACATTTAACTTCGATTTGTAGCGCATTCGAAAACGGGAATCTGAGAGATTTGGCAGTACCTCATTTTCAACCATATGCTTCAAAGGATTTTTGGATCGGCTGGAATGATCTCACCACAAAAGGAATTTGGAATTGGACTGATCCTAATGTTAATTGCCAATATAATAATTTGGATTCTAATCAAACTGGCCTTAATGATTGTATTTCAGTATCGGTTTCCACCGGGAAATGGCAAGGCTCAGATTGTAGTGTACCAAAAGCATTCGTATGTGAACAATTTTTGGCGCCCAAACAACCGCAATGTCGGGATAACTATACCCATTATCCGGCATGGGATACATGTTATAAGGTAGTAACAACTGAATATAATTGGTCACAAGCTGAAGATAATTGCATCCAAGAAGGTGAACATTTAGTTTCCATTCATTCGGATGATGAAAGTAAGTTTGTCGATACTTTAATCCGTGAAATATATACATGGAGTCGTATTTGGATCGGATTTCAAACTGTCAATTCCTGTATCTCTGGATTTCAAAAGTGCTGGATTTGGACCGATGGCACTCCTAGTACTTATACAGATTGGTGGTCAGATTATCCTCGCTCTAACGGCACGCACTGTGCTTATGTATGACTAGCAGTGATTCACCATGGAATAATGGAAATACGTTTTGGGAAAATTTGGGTCCATGTAATGATACGAGGCTTTCTATTTGTAAACAGAAACCGATTTGCATTTAAATAAATATATATTTCAACTCTTAAGTATACTTTTCTTTATAGAAAAATTTAAATTTGGTCAAAAAAGTTTCTACTCAACCTCTAGTAATTTTGAAAAAGTTTTCCATCCATAACTCATTGTGCCCAACCATCAAATTGCTCACTTTGTTGAAAACTCAATTTTTATTGTATTTTTGAATTTTTTTAAATACTATTTTTACACTATAAATCACGCAGATCATCAAAATTTTGTCATAAATGATGTAACTCGATACACGTGTACAAACAACCCCTCAAATTTCAAAAATTTTTCCCCACAAAAAATGGTTGAAAGTTCTTTATTTTCACCAACAGAAGACCAAAAAATGGCTAGGAACTAAAAAAGGTTAAGAGACGTTTTCTTGAACACTCGAACTTGAAAGGGCATAGCGTTAAACGTTTCGACTGCGCTCCAAATTGAATTTATTTAGTGAGATTGACGCATGGGAAAATTTTTAAAAGTCGTTTCGAGTCAAAATTCGGTTTCTAAAAAATTCAAAACCTTATTCGAAGTTCAAAAACCCGATTTTACGTTGAATTTTTGATTTTTCTAAACTGTCTAGAATTATCCTAGGTAATTTTTTCGGCCAAAATTTCAATCTGACCGATGTATTTCAACACGGAGAACATTTCTAGCGTGGTTTCGAAAAAAATTTTTTCGGACCCTCCTATTGTACCCTCTTGTAAAAATGACCCAAAAATCGAAGTTTCTCGGATTTTTTTGAAACTTTTATTTTGTTGAAAATTTTAGAACGAATTTTAACATAAAAATTTGGGTAAAATAAAATGGGACATGTAGGTGGGAGCCAGCCTATTAGGAGAAGTTTATGCTTTCTATTCATAACATTACAGGGTGGTGCAAAAAAAAACCGCAATTTTGAAACTTTTGAGGGCCATTTTTTCGGGGTTAAAAACCCCGTTTTTTGCCATTTTAAGGGGCTTTTATGGGTCAAAAATTTTTTTTGACGCCCTTTTTGTTTTTCAGCTATTTTTACCCCTAGAAATGATGTTTTTAGAAAAAAAATTTTCGAGAAAATGGCCCTCAAAAATTTCAAAATTGCGGTTTTTTTTTTGCACCACCTTGTAAACATTTCAATTGAAATAAAAGTGATTTATTTAGTTAAACTAAGTCTAATATACAATTTTAGAAATAAAAGGTTGTATTAAATATACATATGTTACGAGAAAAATGTTACGGGAAAATATGGACGTATCAGATTTTCACGGGAAATGATGATACGCCCAGATTTTCCCGTAACACATATATCACATACATTGCAGGAATAGTATCAAAAAGTGAATAGTGTCAAAATTAGGCGTTGTAAAAAGTATTAATATAAAAAGTATGAAGTTATATAGAAAAGGCTCCTCAGGGCAAAAAGCTATTCCATGTTGAGACGGACTGCTCATAATGTTGTTATATTTCATCCGAGCTCAGAAATTTGTGGTCGACCACCGTCCCAATTCGATTTTTGACGAATTTTTCAATTTTTTAATGAATTTTTCGATTTTTTCAATTTTTAACAAATTTGTTTTGATAAATTTTTTCACTGGAAGAACACTTTTAATAAAGTTAAAAAAGGTTTAAAGTTAAGAAAAACAACCGCCTAACTTTTTCATACAATTAAAAAGCGAAAATAGCTTTTTTTAGGAATTAATTTAAAAACATAGATGTTATTCAATTTTATTCTTGTTTATTTTCTTCTCCTTTAAGATCGGGCTCGGTTTTGAGCAGCTCGGCAATTTCGTCTTCCCATTGATCCTCAGTCTTTCCAATAGCCTTTTCAACCAATTCATAATCGTTAAGATCGCTTAGTAATTCCTTTTCCCAATCTTCTTCTAAAAAACAAGAAATAAAAATTATTGTTGATAAATCTACCTGCTGGACTCGATTCCTTTACACTTTCCGTAGCAATTTTAGATTCCGTATTTGTGTCGACATCAGTTTTATTTTCCACATTTTCTTCGGTTGATTTTTGTGATGATTCCGGAGCTGGCTCATTGGGAGTTTTTTTTTCTTCCACATTAGGTGTATGTTGAATTACACGATTTTTTGCTTCTTTGTCTTGATTCGCCATCAACACCTTTTTCACCAATGATATACGATAAAAGTAATTGCGCCAAAACCGTTCTTCAGGCATTCTTAAAGGACCAGTCCAGTCAGATAAAAGTATCAATAATTTTTTGAAAAATTCAAGAAAAATAAAGCATTTTCTGTTTTTACATAATATCTGCTGAATAACTACTATAGTTTTCGAGATAATTGCATTTGAAAAATTTACGCTTTTTCAAAAAAGAATTCAAAAAAGTTTGTATATTGCAGCGAAAACATGTACATTACAAGGAAAAAATCAATTTTTTATAGCTACCAAGAAAGTTTAAATAAAAATAAAAGATGGCATATTTTTCAGCTCGATTAGACGAATAAAATGATAACAAAATTATTCGATTTGAAAATTGTTTTGGGTTATTGAAACGAAAACCATGAATCAGAGTTTTCGTGTTAATAACCTAAAACAATTTTCAAATCGAATAATTTTGTTATCATTTTATTCGTCTAATCAAGTTGAAAAAATATGCCATCTTTTATTTTTAGTTCAACTTTCTTGGTAGCCGTAAAAATCGATTTTTTACCATTTTTCCTTGTAATGTACATGTTTTCGCTGCAATATACATACTTTTTTGAATTTTTTCGCATTAAAAATCGAAAATTTCAACTGCAATTTTCTCGACAACTTTTAGCGATTCAGTACATATACTAAGTAAAAATAAAAAATGCATAATTTTTGTTAAATTTTTCAAAAATGTACAAATAATGGGCACTTTTATCTGACTGGACTGGTCCTTTAAATAGATTTTACATTTAATCTTTCAATAGCTTACTGTTTTGGTACAAGTTCATAGCGAATTTTGCTCAAATTTGGATCCTCTTTAATCAAGTTAGCAGCAAGCTGTTCCATATTTTCTACTTCAACTTCTGCTCCAATTGGTGGATTTTCAAAATTTCGAGCGTCCTAAATTCATTCTCCTCAAAATAACTGAATTTAAAATGGTGCGTATTTCCCAAAATTTGAAAAATATTTCAATGTAATATTAGGGAGATATATCGTTTTTTGCAGTGACTTACAAGAGCCAATGACATAATATGCTTTCGAGCAAGAATAGGATCTGGCATCTCATCCCATGGTAAAGCTGTATTCGTACGTTTGCTTTGGGATAGTTGTTCACGAAAAGTTTCATTTTCTTTATCCAATTCACCAATTATGGTCTAAAATTGATTCACGAAACGACCTTTTTTTTAGATCAAACCTTCTCTGAGACGATAGAAGTCAATTTATTAACTCTTTCATTCGCTTCCGCAGTTACGGTTTTAGCATAGCTCAAAATCTTATCTAAATTCAACTGCTCATATATACCATATGAATATAGCCAATTTTAAAATTCATATATACAAAACATGAATCCAATTTTGATCATCGACCACACAAATGGATAGAGGATGTGAGAGTTTTTAAAAAAAAAGTTTATTGAAAAAGATTTTAATTCGATTTTTTATACCAAAAATACTAAAAAATAGTATACAAGCTAAACAAAAATAACCCCTTTTGAATTTCTACCCCAGTATTTTTTCTACACTTTGTGTCCAATTGGCTGAATTCTTGTTCTTGGATTTTTGGGTAGGTCGAATTTAAAATCTTTTTAATAAAACTTTCTCCTAAAAAACTCCTATATCCACTCTATCTAATGTGCGGTCAATGATCAAAATCGGATTTATGGTTTTGGAGATATGAATTTTTAAAACTTGCACTATATTCATCTAGAACGCATATTTCTATGAAAAATCTTACTAGCTAATAATGAGGCATTAACACCAGCCTCTTGAGATTGTTTTATTTCCGTATTTTCACCGCTTTTATCTTCGGAACCTTCTTTAGTTTCCGCTGTTTCGTTTCCTTCTGTAGTATTTTGGTAAAGAATCGAAGACAGATTCTCTTTCAACTTTTTAGATGCACCGTCAAAAAGATTCAACATCTATGCACCAAACATGTATCACACATTAAAAACGTTTTATAAGATATTCATCAGATGAATCAACATTGGCATTAAAAAATTTTTTAGATAAAACTTTATTGTACTCGTGCAAAATTCTAATATATTATGGCGACACAACCTGCATAGTAATAACCTGAATGCAATTACCATTTTAACATGAAATAAAAACACATTCGGAGTTGTAAATGTAATTGCGTTCTATGTATAGAGTGGGCTAAAAACCGAATTTTTTCGAGGAAATTTTCGCAAAATTTTTTTTATTTTTTCCAAAACAATCCTATAGGAGTTTTTCTATGTAAGAAATCGATTGTGCGCATTGAAAAACTCTTCTCTGACCCAAAATCAGTGCAAAGGCCCCGAAAAAATCTGGTTTTTGGGGTAATTCAGGGTAAAGGAAGCGTTTTCGAGTTTTTTCAATGCGCGCAATAGATTTCTCATATAGAAAAACCCCCTATGTTTTGAAAAAAATTTTAAATTTTTTGCGACAATTTCCTAGATCCGGTTTTTTGGGTCCACTCTGTAAAAGTGCGTAAATAAAAATTAATTATGTCGTTTACATTACCCTGGAAATACGAATTCATGTCAAGGCACCTTAAAGCTCAAATGTCAATGATTATTATAACAGCAGTAGCGTATCTAGGGGGGGGGAAGGAGGAGAGGAACGGCCGCTTCCCCAGAAATCAAAAATTTTCATTAAAAAATGAGGTTTTTGAGTTTCGCCCCCCGAAAAAAATCTTGTATACGCCACTGACTATCTGTGAACATAACCATTTAGAGAATGCCTAGAAGATAAAGAAAATAAGAAAAAATTGAGTCTTATTTCACGAGTTTCTTCACCCTTCTTTCGGAAAATCAAGTCTGCCAATAATGGAGTTTGACCTAAAAAAAAGGTAAGCATATAGTCCCGTTTCAGACCCAACTATAAAAAAGCTGGACCCAAAATTCAAAGTCCGAAGTTAGCATCCGGTCTGATTTGGCAAGTTAAGCAACGTTAGGCTAAATTTGGTATCGTAGGTTCAACCCCCATCCGTTTCCTTGTGTCAAAATTCGTTAAAAATTTTTGTATATGGGTATTTGTATGTGAGAAACACGTTGATCAAGTTATTTTTTCAAAAAACCTTATGAAAACATAATTTTTTTTAACACTTTTTCGAATAACACCTTTCGTAAAAAAGTTGTCAAAAAGCGTTTTCATAAGTTTTTTTTGAAAAAATAACTTTACCAACTTGTTCTTTGCATAAAAATACACATCTGCAAAATTTTTTTCGAATTCGGACACAGCGGATGGGGATTGAACTTACGATAGTCCATTTGGCACAACGTTGCTTAACTTACCAGATCGGACGGGATGTCGACTTCGGATTTTGAATTTTGGGTCCAGCTTTTTTATAGCTGGAACTGAAACAAAATATATTGAAAAATCTCAAGTCTATCAAAATATATAAGCACTATTTATTAATTTTAAAAGATGGAGGATGGCCGCGCCGCAAGCATAAATTTTCTCAATCCCCACCCAGAAAAATTCCAACCTCAAAAACGATACTCTCTTTTCATGGGCTGCTTCGTCTTTCTTTCGAAAAATCAAGTCTGCGAGGAGAGGGGCTTGATCTGTAAAAAATAATGTGGATTTAACAGTTGTGTATTAGTGATGCGTCGAAATAGGAAAAGCCGAAATCGTAATTACGGTGTTTCGATTTCGCAAAATCAAAATTCGATAGGAAATTGCCATTTTTAAGCTGAAAATGGATAAGTTTTGGCGAAAAATGATGAATTTTGATAATGAAAAATTGACAATTTTGAACATTTTTAGTGAAAATAAAGAATAAATTTTAGTGATTTTTGGTGAAAAATCATAATGGGGACCACCATTATAATTTTAAAAAAATATTTCCATACTGAATTTGTCTACGAAACAAAAATTTTCAGATATTCCTAGGAACACCTGTACAGATTCCTAAATTCACGTATTCCTCCGGTAACATAGATATAGATAAAAAATAAATCAAATAAGAAGACTTACTTTGAGCTTCCAAATTTTCTATCATAAGATCACGGAAAAACTCTATTAAATAGTCAAACATATTTAAATGAGGTGGAGGGAGTGTGGCACGAAACCGAAAGTAAGAATACGGATCTTCCATGTTCAGTCCGTTGATTGAGCAAATTTCAGGAATAATCGATTCTAAAATTTATAAGAAGTTACGCATTGTTATGCTGCATTCAAGCATGTCAAAAAATGTAATTTTGCCTGATTTTTAATAAAATTGTGCAAAAAGATCCTATAGGGCGTATTTTTATGCGGGGAATCGATTGTGCGTATTCCCAACGCTCAAAAATGCTTCATTCACCATGGCTCTAGGAAGATTGCCAACGGAAAATTGCCAACGAAAAAACATAAGAAAAATAATATTATTAAATTTTATATTGTTCAAATCGTTTCAATATCGAAATTTTAGTGAAATTCAGGCAACTTTTGTTGCGTTTTATAGTCGTTGGCAATTTTCTGCTTTTTCGTTGGCAATCTTCCTAGAGCCTTCACCATAAACTATCGAATTATAGAAATCCCATTGAAAAAAAATTTTCGAATCGATAAAACATGAACAAATCGCCCAAATTCCCGTTTATTTGATACACCCTGTAATTATCACAAGAATCGATCTAATCTACCTTTGAAGGAGTCTAAAAGTTGAAGCAAAGCCGAATAAATCGACGAAGTAAACGTTACGTCACTTGGAGATAACACTAAAAGAAAGAAGACTTTTAATAAAGTGATATAGTAAAAACTCACATAGATCTTTATAACGTCCTTGGTCGAGACAATCTCTAATTCGGTAAAACATATTCTCAGAAAAGGATTCATCAAACTTGATATTTTTCAAACCGCGAATCCTCAACGCGTTGACTAACCAGAATACTTGAATCGGCACTCTCGGATCTCCGTTCACTTCACTTGCTTGTGAAGAATCATCACTCTAAAAAATTTTTAAATTTAACATCTAATAAAGTAGTAGTGGCGTTAGGAGAGAGAAAATTGTCCCCAAACATGGAAAAATGAAAATTTTTGGAACAACTCCCACTGAACATATTTTTTTTCATAATCTGGAGTTAACCCCTCTCTAGAGGTAATTTTATGCGGGGAAGCGCTTGCGCGCATTCCCAAAGCATGAAAACGCTTCATTGGTCCTGATTCAGGGAAAAAATTGGGTTTTTTGAACATGCGAAAAATGACAATTTTTGTTTCAAAATACAATTTTTCTCTGAATCAGGATCAAGTAAGCGTTTTCATGCTTCGAGAAAGCGCGGAATAACTTACCAAATCAATTAACCAATCTTCTGTTTGAGGCAAAACATTGGGCTTATCGAGTAAGGCAATAAAGGACGAACCAAAACAGCTTTTTTGATAGTTCGCCTAAAAAACTCACTTTTTGATCAATTTTTATACAAAACTTAAAGAGTGTTTTCCAAAAAACCGCCATCAGATAATTTCTTGGCGAGAATTGTTTCCTCCAAAATGACTTTATGGGTATTTTTATACGAAAAATCGATTGCGCGCGTAAAAAACCCTTGAAAACGCCTCCCAGACCATGAAATATATAAGATTTTCGTATTTTTTAGCTATTTTTGGTAGAAATTACTGTTTGAAAATTGAATATTTCATAGTCTGGAAAGCGTTTTTTAAGGTATTTCGATGCGCACAATCAATTTCTCGCATAAAAATAACCTAATGAGTCATTTTGGAAGAAAAAATTGGTACTAATTTCCAATAGCGACCACAAATGACAGCAGTCTGGATCCGAAAATTTTTTTCGGATTTTAACCGAATAGTGTCGTTTACTCCGTTTTTCTATGCGGGGAATCGATTGCACACATTCCCAAGGCGTGAAAATGCTTATTTTACATAGATTTAGAGTCGGAATGTTGATTTTTTTCAATTTTCGTTTCAATACACCAACTTCCTCTCCAAATCCGAGTAAGGAAAGCATTTTCACGACTCGGGAATGCGCGCATTCGATTCCATAAAAACGAGATAAACAACTCTTTTCCGGTTAAAATCAAAAAAAATTTTGAGTCCAGACCCCTGTCGTTTGCAATAGCTATTGGAAACTAGTATGAAAAAATTTTCGCCAAAAAATGACCAAATGGAGATTTTTTTTGAAACATCCTGTATATAAAAACTTACTTGAACAATAACGAAATAGTCTCTGCCTTGATCCAAGCCAAGGACTAAAATGCACATAAGTTCCGACGAACTCCCATCAGTAATTTTCCAAGCCTA
>JAQGBS010003776.1:0-11082 GCA_034698545.1 Acrobeloides obliquus
TTTTTGAGTATTTTTGAGGGTCCAAAGATGCATTTGAAGTTAGAAAAATATCGCTTGACCATATCGAAATTATCAACTGTTTGATTAAAGCCTTCATGGCGCAATGGGTAAAGCATTCTGCTTAATCCGAGGTCGAAATTTCACGGGCTCTACTTGCCGGTTCCTTGTGATTTTTCTCACAAACACAAAGAAATTTCTTTTTCGAATTCCGCCAACTTTGATTTCTTCCCATCACTAGTCTGAAGTGGTATAATTTTTAAGAATTTTCGTTTATTCACTGTGTAGAAAATAAGTAGCGTATAAATTTTAGAAACAATCAATTACATCTATAACAGTGGTTCAAAAGTTTGGCTGGGAGCTGGCCGAATTGGTGAAGATGGATGGAAATGGACGGATAGTAGTCTATTTAATTTTAATAATTGGGCTAAAGGTTAATTTTAATTTATTTTCTGCCCAAAATATACTCTTCCTTTTATAGGAAACTTTAACAACAATAGAGATTGTATATCTTTCGGTTCAGGAGAATCCTTATGGTTTTCGGATACATGCTCCTCAAAATATGACTATCTATGTAAAGTGCCATCGGCAGTAGATGGGTGTTTTTGTGATCCCGGGTGATCATATTTTGGTCAAACTAAGTCATGTTACTTGGTAGACTACAGACATAATTTAAGAAAATGTTTGAAAATTTAATATTTTAGGTCCAACATAATGCAAATTGGTCAGTAGCTGAAAACTTTTGTAAAAACTATGGTGCGCATCTAGCATCGATACATTCAAATGACGAAAATAACTTTATTATAAGTAAGAGAAAAAAAGTATTTATGTTTTTTGTCGGTCTGCAGTTTTTCTTTTTTATAGATTTTATCCAGAGGTTAAGAATGGGCCGGCTATTGGGACCCATCTTCCTACTGGTCTACTCCAATTTTGACTTCGACCCCTCTTTTACCCACCTTTCAACCACAACTTTCATAAGCGCCTATTGGTTTTTTGCCACATGAGGACGGATTTTTGAGGCCCGACAGTGTTGGACCTCAAAAATCGGCCTCATGTGGCGACGAACCGCACCTATCTTCCTTCTCCGGCTCCATTAGAGCATTTGTCAAAATTTATCAAATTTATTCGCCTATAAGAAATTATAATAATTAACATAAGCAGCTTTTTTAGATCATATACAAATTGGAGGTGAAAAGCAGTGGTCAAGAGCCATACCGGACAAGGCGATATCCGAAACCCGGTCCGTACTAGGCCGAGACCCGGATTTCTTTATACTCTCTGGGTCTCATTATAGGTTATGAGCCAGCCCTCTACCCGAGACTGGTTGTCCCCACAACAAATTAGATTTTTAACTAGTAAGCCAATTATTTCTTGTAGCTACTCCAGATCGTTGTACTGATGTCCTTATTGTGATATGCTTGTGTTCACTTATAACATTTTCTTGTATACGAGTGCATCTATATAGTCTGAGGATGTGAAGTCGTATTTTTCTAAAAGACTTTAGTCGTGAAACATTTTAACCTTAAGGATTACTTGTTGACAATAATATACAGAAATGGATGATATCCTTGTTCTAGAACCAACATCCATAGCTGTAGTAGCTGTCCTAGATAGTCATTCGCACAAAAATAATAAAAATACACTTGAGTAATAGTTTTAATGGTACATGGTATAAGGGTTAGAAATAACATGCGCCATTCGGTTGAGGTCATTTGGCTATCGCCGCTTTTGCGGCGCTAAAGTTAAAATATATAATAGCAAACACCAGTGTACACCCCCTCTCCGAAAAATTTGAATACCACATACAAATTTTCAAAATCTCGCGGGGAAGAGATAAGAAGCAAGGACATAGCTGTAGGATAGGGGGAATCAGTGCCCCCCATTTCTGAGCTAAATCAACTTTAAAAGCTTCATTTTTTGGAGCTTTTGTATATAAGCTTTTTGCAACTCTTCAATTACATGATCTCAATGACTTAGTTGGTAATATTTCATCTAGCCTTTTAATATTATAAGGTTCGAGCCCCGATGCCATAGATTACTTTTTTGCATCTTGTTTCATGCAAACGCTTTTTTAACTCATCCTGTATAATTTTTGTAATTTTTTTATAAAAATGGGTTAGTTAGGGGCAGTGGTCGTTGGGTACGGCACATGAGATAGGCCAGGATGCGTTTTTTTACGGCCCTAAAATGGATCGGGCCGGGACCGCGATTTTTTAGGCACGGGCCATAAAAATCGCGACCTTTGACACGTCTTGGGGGGGGGGGGCGGGGTATTGCTAATACGTGGTACCCAATGATATTCGGACTCTTTTCTGTTATAATATTGACATACTCTTGCAAATATCAGCATTATACAAAACACATATATAAAAACAGCCACTATTAATGCCCCAATTTGCAGTATATGAATAGTTTGACCCAAAAACCAAAATGGCCTCACAATTGAATTTGGACATCCAACTCGATTGTGAAAATTCAATATGGTCAGATTTTTATCAGTATATACAAAAGTATCCGGATTTTTAAAGATACTTATAGGTATAATATTGAGCAGAATTAGGAATACAGTCAAAAAGTACGATAGTACTGCAGAAATCTAAAAAGTTTATTCTTCAAAATTTCATTTTTTCAATTAAAATTCTTACATTAGCAAAGAGCTTTTCAGAAATTCCTATGGAAAACCCGCTAATAGCAACAAATCGATTTATAGCCAACGCCAAAGTCATAATGTTTGTTGGGAGAAAGCCGACGTCATCAATGGTAGGCGACATGATCTGAAATTTATGGGTACAGAAATGGTTATAACAGTAAGTTTTTACCCAACCCACACCAAATAAGGCATTTAGGGGATTCGTTCCAAACACCATAAACCAACATGTTGTGGTCCAATCTAACACTGCATAGACGTCCATAATTCCGAGATGGAATAGTAGTCGATAACAACCATTTCCCTTGAAATCGCTTCTTCGTACAAGAATCTAAAATTTTGTTTAGCCATACTAGCCTCTTTACAAGTCAGACTATGACTTTTTTTAATTTTACAAAAATTTTGAAGAAAAACTTAAAGTCATTTTTTAATGGCTTGGAGGGATGTTACCTCAGGTTACTCATCACCCCCACAGGGTTGTACGAGCTCCAAAATTTCGGGAAGGGTGCCCGATTATAAGGTTTCCCTTATGTTTTTTTTAAATTTTTTGTCCAAAATTGGATAAAAATCATACAGGGTGTCCCACGTAACGTTACACTAATTTTGATCGAATTTTTTTCAAAAAAATTTAGCTATAGCAGGGAAAAAAAGTATTAGTAATAACTAATACATTTTTAACGAGGAGTGTCGCTCGGGAGTGCCGTTCGGAGTTACAACCCCCGAGCGCGGAGCGCTCGGCTCTCGGTACTCATGTTTATAGCTCAAACCGTACCCATAAAACAGATAGATAAGGAATCAGTGTACCATAATACCATATAAACATAAAGATGCCAATTATTAGATAATTAGGCTTTAATAAATCGACGACGTCAGAGGTATTGGAAAAATCTGCCATCTTCTAAGAAAGAAAACTAATTTTGAGCTATAGAATCTATATGTGTATGATAAAATGAACTTTCGTACCTTAGACCTTCGAACTTTTCTCCCTTTCTCACGCGTAAATGTCAATCACATCTCGGAATCCTGTTACGTAATAGATTTTTGCAGTATGTCAGATTATGTAACGTAAGGGAATAGAAAAAAACAACAAATTTTTTTACAGGGTACCCAATAAAAGTGATATCGATCTTCTTCTCTCGTCATCAAATACAATTTTACAGGGTCTCTCAGTAGGTTGGGACTATCGTTGATTTGAGGGTTTCTCGTCACAAAATCGGTTATTTTCAATGCGGTTTTTTGTAGGAGAGAGTTTAGACGATTCTGCTTCAGATCCTATAAAAATATTCAAAATTCGCGTTTTCTGATATGCGAATTTTTCAGTTTGAAGTTTTCAAAGCACTTTTACCCACCTTCCCAATAAGGTAGAGATTTGATTTTAACATAATTTGATAGCTTAGTGACACTCAAACAACATAAAAAACCGTATCAAAAAATCTTTTAACAGCCTTGAGAAATAAAATTGTCAAAAATTGAGAAAAAATAATAAAGAATTTAAAGTTGTGGGACGACGTGGCCTCAGTGGAAAAAATATTTTAAAAAAAAAACATTTAAAAATATCAAAAACCAATAGACCTTTTTTACATATTTTTGAAAGGGTATTTGAGGTCATAAATCGCATTTTCACCCTTCCGCTTAGGGTTTGAGATCAAAATAACGCCGGAATCGTGTTCGGCGTCAAAAACTACCCCTAGAATGTTGGTTTCGGCGCTTGGAACCAAGTCGAGAAAACACAAATGTCACGCTTTTTTGACGAAAATCGGGTTACAGGATTTTAACGAACGTGAACATTCCTACATCTGAGCGATTTTTTATGATTTTTGGCCCGGAGCTTTTTGACATTTCTAGGAATACACGGAAAATCGATTGCATGCATTCCCGAATCTTGAAAATGCTTCCCTGACCCTAATTAGGCATAATTAGCCGGATTTTAGGGCAGAATCCGAACTTTTTTCATTTTCTCGTCAATACGATACCCGGAACCAGGATCAAGAAAGTGTTTTCAAGCTTTGAGAACGTACGCAATCGATTCCCCGTATAAAATTATCCCTATAAATGTCATTTTTAGAAAAAAAGATCCGGGCTCAAAATCATAAAAAAATCGCTCAGAAAACATTTTTTTGGACTATCCTGTATATCTAAAACTTAGACTATGAACTGCCTGGTATTTTTTATTACTTTTTTTATTACATTTTATTTCATGTAAAACTTTAAACAAGCACTTATTAAACCTATAAATAAAGCCAAATAACGACTTTAATTATCATGAAAACTGCGCAATTGAGATTTCAAGAACAAATGTCTCCTGTTTTTCGGCAAAGCTAATAAAATAATTATACATTGGAATAAATTATGGTGTTGTGATTTTTCAATACAGAAAGTTGAATAAATTGTTAGTCAACTTTTTGTAGTGATTTAAAAAAGTTGAATAACAGTAAAAAATGTTGAGTAAAAAAATCTAGCTAATTTATAAATAACAACACGAAGGTCTATTTTAGTGAGTTCCCTGGCCAATCTTATAATTAAGCGTCGATCGCCTAATTTTTTAAACAGATACAGATAAGTGTGTAAAAATATTAGGGAGAGCTGACCAGTGGCGACGCCAGGATTTTTTTTTGGTTATGGGGGGCACCTAGATAAAAACCTCATTTTTCTTTAAAAAATTTTCGACTTTTGGCCAAAAATGCATTTTTTCTTAAAGGAGTGACATTTATGGACTAATCCAAAAAAAATTTTGCCAAAATAACGTATATAGGGGTAAAATCATGCGAAAAATCGATTGCGTGCATTCCCGAAGCGTGAAAATGCTTCCTTGATCCTGATTCAGGGAAAATATAAATTTTTCGATTTTTACTTTGTGCAAAAAATTTGGCTCCAAGCGGGATTTGAACCCGCGACCTTATAGCCGCAAAGCCGCAGCTTTGCCACTGCACCACCGAAGATTGTTGTTAGAGAGTATTTCTGAATCAGGTTCAAGAAGCATTTTCACGCTTTGGGAATGCGCGCAATCAATTTTTTGCATGATTTTACCCCAATATAGGCTGTTTTGGCAAAAAAAATTTTCTTTGATTAATCCATAAATGTCATCCCCTCCTTTAAGAAAATTTCGGTTTAGGGGGGGGGGTGTCATCTGGCTCCGAAATTGAAACAAATTTCTCCTTAATATTTTCTTTTGTAAAAATGTTATTAGCAACGCAAGAAAGCGTTTAATCAAGTTGGTACTCTTAAATGAGAAGGACCCAAAATAACGTGATTATTTTTTCAAATTTTTTTCCTGAAAATTGGTCGATTTTTTTCCAAAAAACTATGTACAAGTTTTCGTTGTAATACACAGACGAAATGACCCCTATAGGGGTAATTTATACGAGGAATCGATTGCACGCATTCCCGAACTCTGAAAATGCTTCCCTGACTCTGATTCAGAAAAGGGTTATGTGTAACACATCAAAAATGAACTACAATTCGAATTTTTGCAGGGAAACCAACATTCCAGAGGTTTTTCTTGGCAGGGAATCGATTGCGCGCATATCAAAGCATGAAAATGTTTGCTTGATCCGGATTCTTAGCGCCTAGGGGTTTAGGGGCAGGACGTTTAGGCGCAGAACACTTAGGTGCTTAGGCGTCTAATCCCCTAGGCGCTTAGGGATCAGGGTCAAGTAAGCATTTTCATGCTTTAATAATGCGCACAATCGACTCTCTGCCTAGAAAACCCCCTATAATGTTGGTTCCCCTGCGAAATTCGAATTGTAGTTCATTTTTGGTTCGTTACACATAACCCTTCTCTGAATCAGGATCAGGGAAGCATTTTCAAGGTTCGGGAATGCGATCGATTCCCCGTATAAAATTACCCCTATAGGAGTCATTATCGAGAAAGATTTGAGCTTGATCTTGATGTTTTATTGGAATGCGAAAATTACAACAATTCAACAGCTTATATACTGTTTTTCATGGTCATATAAAAGCGAAATGTTGACATACACTGGGCGGAGCATTCCTGCTAAATGCTCGAGCATAGGCATGACGCAGCAATGATCACTGGTGCTAGCATTGCAAAAACAAAAATTATGATTCATGTTTTCGTTTCAATAACCCAAAACAATGTTCAAATTGGATAATTTTAGTGTCATTTTGTTCGTCTCATTTAGCTATGAAAAATGCTACAATGTTTATTTTATGAAAATTGAAAAAATCGATGCATCATTTGTGACCAAATTGTGTCAGCAGGTTTTTACTAAAAACATAAAAATTTCAATTTATATGTGCTATTAGTCACTTGAAAACCTCTCTCCCATAACTTCCATGCCTGACTCAAAATGCGTCAACTGACTGCCAATTGCCTATTTTCGCAATGAATTCGTCGATTGTCCAATATTTTTCAAAGGGGCAAAGGTATAAGGGGCAAAAGTCCTTGCTGACGCAATTTGCGTCACAAATGACGCATTTTGCACACCCTTAGGCATGAGCAGCAATGATTACTGATCATGTGCTAGCATTGTACAATCAATACACTTATCATAAAATATATGATCTCTCTTTTTTATGATCCACGAGTGTTCTTTTTGAGCAGTCGTCAAATTTCTCAACAATCATTTTAGGAAAAAAATTTTTGAAAAAATTATCAAGTTAACAAAGTGCATTTTTGATGATGTGGGGGTCTAAAAATCTAAAAAAATTGACAAAGTAACATCCGCTTATTATGATAATTTGAAAAATTATGTAAGAGTGGGAAGCTGATCTAACTGAACATTTAAGCACATAAAAACACTATTTATAGAAGAAACCACCCACATATGTTTCGATTAAAGGTGTTTTAGGTTAGTTGAATAAGAAACTGATGAGAACTGCTTGATTTTTTAAAGAATTAGTTTGAAATGGCTGGCTATAAAGTCGGCTACGTGGTTAGCAGCTTGCAAAAAACCGCATATGAAAATCTTTTTCCTATTCCAAGATATCGAATTTTGTATATTCATCTGGATCACCCTGTACATGCTTGACCATTTATTTTTTACCGCTAGTTTATTTTTATGGATTTTTTAAAATAACTTTAAAAAATTTTTAGTGCTTAGAGTCTGACCCATAACTTGGATTTGGGCATATATGATTTTCATTTCTTATTGGTGGCAAGTCGACTTGTTCAAAAATCATCATCTCATTTTCTTCTCCATAAATATGCGAATCATCGTCGCTATTCATTTTGGAGCAAAGATCCATCGAGCAGACTAGATTCCACCCCAAGCTTCTTAATTTTTCAATGATAAAAATGAGTAAATGTCGTCCACAATGGGCATCAGCCGTTAGGTCTCTAGAAGCGAAGGGGAAGCCACGAAGTTTGAACTCCACTCCACAGTTTATTGAGGCTAAAATGGTAATTTGTTAAAAAATACAGTAGTGGATAAAAAACTTGGGCTCAACATTTAATCATGTCCATGAGAGAAATAATCAGATCTCGGCTTCTGAAACAGCATCTCAGATATGATTTTTTGAACAAAATATGACTTTTTGTGTTCCAAAAGTAGTGTATTAAACGAAATCCTGAACCTTTAACATAAATCTGAAGTTACCATGAGATTCGCCATATTTTATAATCCTAGAGCGAAGAAAATCTGTTTCAGAAGCTGAGTTCTGATTATTTCCCTCATGAACATGATGATTAAATGTTTGGTCCAAAGTTTTTGTCCGCTACTGTACAATTGACCATTGTATGAATACCTCCTCCCAAGGATAATTTTTCCGACAGAAAAATGAGGGAGGGCACCAGGCACATAATAAATATCTTACACTCAGACTGTATTCCTTTTCCCCATTGATTAATAATCATTTCTCGAATTTGCGTAGTAACTGATCCTCTAACTTTTATGAGCCTAATAGTATCCGAACAACATGGCACCAATCCAAAATACTTTGTTTCTGCCGCTTTGCATGTTTCGAATAATATTGTGGCCTAAATTTTTTGGAGCTACTTCGGCTCTTATACAGGAGAAGGCAAAAGCTCTGACTTAGACGAATAAAAATCCTGACCCAGGCGGACAAAAATTCTGACATTGTCCAAAAAGTGTTTTCTCGTCCAGAATTGTCGAGAAAACATGTTTTTGAAATGTCAAGACTTTTGCCCCTTGGATCAGGACTTTTGTCCGTCTAGATCACAACTTTTGCCTCCCTCTTATACTCCATTGAACGTGGTCTAAAATCGAAACATTTTATTTTTTGAAATTTTCTCAAAAATGAAGCTATTAGGGGTAATTTTATGCGAGAAATACGTTGGCGATGTTAGTTTTGCGTAAAAACGCTTCCATTTTTTAGAAAATCCATTTTTTAGAAATCGAATTTTTGCATATTAGCTTTTTCGAAATACTTTCTTTGTTCGAAAATTCGATTTTCTACCAAATAAAAGCGTTTTCACGCAAAAATAACATCGCCAACGTGTTTCCCGCATAAAGTTACCTCTAACATTTTTGAGAAAATTTCAAAAAATAAAATTTTTCGACCATGTTCAATAGGGTATAAGAGCCAAAGTAACTCCATATTTTATATTAAAAATTATAATTTTGTAGTTTGTATTAGTTGCTCTTTGTTTGCTCTTTGTCTACTTTTTTGAAATTCTTTTTTTCTCTAACCACTATGTGAAACTTATCTTTAGAGTAAATTTTTATTGATCTCTTTTCCTGCGTTGTTTTCCTTCTATCCACGAAAACTAAACGCCAAATGATGAGTTGCAACGGGCGGTCTTAGTACCCATATGCAGACTGTTGCATTTCTGAGGCGCTTTTGGAGAATCGAATTTGATTCTCTCCCTTTTAACGAAAAATTTTGTTATTGCACACACAAATTTTGTTTTATTCTGGCCATACCTTGTCAAATGTAGCAAGCGAGAGTTGTAAAGCACCACAAATTTTCCATCCCATTTTCTTCAGTTCTTCAAAAATTGTTAAAAACATTAATTGGGTCGGTGCATTTTCGGAACTTGATTCATGAAATGGAGTGCTTTGGAAAATTATTTCGTAGCAGCCCATCTAAATTTTTTACCGAAAATTTGATTTATGAGCCGGAACAAAGATCAGATAGAGGCCAATGTAGTGGCGTATTGAGAACGATCGATTGGATGGGGGAAGGTCTTTTTATCCCATCGTAAAAACCTTTTTTTAATTGAATCATAGGGATTCCATATGCCAAACTCCGAATAATGATTAAAATTGTTAAAAATAGAGACTTAATCATTGGGCAAGCATTTTTTGGCAAAAATTTACCATTTTTTCACAAAAAATTGTCATTCTTTTCACAAATATGACCAAAATTTGCCATTTTTCAACAAAAACAATGATCACAAGCTACCATTTTTTAACAAAATGACCCAAATCTACTATTTCTCAACAAAAAATGACCAAGGTCCAGTTTCAAATCCGAACTGCACGGTTGATTATCCAATCGCACTGATGTATCTCAACCACGCTGATAGATTTCAAACGCGTGGTTCAGATTTGAAACGATATATACCTCGTTTTACTTGTCTAGTTGAGCTGAACCAAATGGTGACTCGTTTTTAAATTTTCAAGTTCCGCCAATTTTTGCCCAACCGCCGAGCCCCCCCCCCCCAAATTTTTTTCATGAAGTGTCACTAAAGAAGGTGAGTCCTTCCTCTGCTCATCATACGAGCTAAAATTTTGCCACAACTTACATAGGAAGGCTTAATTTCCCTAACGCCACCATCTAACCATTTTCCATCCAAAATTATATTCTCAATTTTTGTAAAAACTTCTTGTGGACATTCAAATAGACGTATGCGGTTTTTCTGTCCTATGGACATTAAGAAAAAGTTTACTGACTCTGTCACAGAGTTTACATGGCTGGACTAAATTAAATCTTATTCATTGTTTTCTTTAAAAAAAATTTTACCCGCCGAAAGAAAAAGGTGTCATTTTTAAAATTTCCTTTCAAACTAAGCGGTGCTGCATATTCATATCCATATGCATAAAATCTTCGGATTAGAGTTACAAATATTCTCTGAGCAGTTATCATCTAAACAAATTGCTTTTATAATCTTTGAAATTCATTAGAAGTCGATAATCAAGTGGTTCTTTATGTTTTAGGCCACGCGCATCAAAATGCCGAAAAGGTGCAGGCAATGGTCAAAATTTTAAAAAATTACGCCAATCGACTTACAAGGGACGTTTTGACATAGGAAAATTTGTGTATGTTAGTTTTTGGCCTATTTTTATGTACTCATATCTACTTTTATTTGGCTAATAAACTAGGAAAAACATTTTGGCACCTGGCTCCACCACTTTAAAAGGCCTTAATTTATACATGTGTGGCCCTCCTCTCGGCCAGGAAGGCTGATGTGGCCTTAGCAGCTGATCAAGTTTTTTCTGTACCTCTTCAAAATTCGATGTATTAAACGGCGTCCCTCTCAAATGAACTTCCAAACAATTATCATAATCCTTATC
>JAQGBS010003777.1:0-11081 GCA_034698545.1 Acrobeloides obliquus
TTTTTGCATTTTCATCCACTGTTATTACCTATAGCGGCTCGCCGAATTTCTTTAAGAGTGCTTTTCTGTCCCATATTCTCTTTCAATAATTTTAAACTTTTTTGGATTTTTAGAAAAATGAATATAGTCATCAGAATCATTGAAAACATCAGAAATAAATTTAGAGCAATTTGAGATATAAGAGACACAATAAAACTGGATGAGACACTATGTGATACAAAAGACGTAGCAAAATTTAAGCCAAGAAACACAATATCATATCCTAAACACCAGAAAAGTGATTTTTTATGAAAATATTCCTCATAGCGATCAGGAAAATACATTTGAAAAAATCTATTAAATGCTAGTGGCAAGCCGGAAACTAACGCAAGATCATGAAGAGGATTCAAAAAATAGTTATGGAGAAAATTCATAAACAAGTCAAATTCTGCCGATTGGAGAATATAGAACAAGCGATCAAGAATAATGACTAATAAGAAAAAGACAAAATACAAAAGAGTATAATGGAAAACAAACCACTTGAAGTTTTCGTGAATTCCGCCGAAGAGTGTGATCAATAATACCGCAAAACATAATAGTACGATAATAACGTTGGCATAAATATTGAAATACTGCATCAAAGTTATGTATAGCTCGCAAGATTGTTGTTGAAGTGAATCAAGTGGAAGTCTCGAAATATTGTAGACACAAATAGTGTTTGGGTCCATTTTAAGGTTCTTTGTGCTAAAATTTAAGGAAAATCGAAATTTTAAAATCGAATCATGTCATTCAGCTCGCCGAGACGAGTAGAATGAATACCATAACATAAGTTTTCCATCCCAAGCCCATGGCCAAGTGGCTAAATGACTTCAAGAGAGAAAACGTAAAATAAGGTCGCATAGCGCAGTTGGATAAAGCACTGTTCTTTAATCTAAAGGTACAGAGTTCGAGTTTTGTGTGTATGTTGTTTTTTTGAAGTGGGATTCAAATTCAAAATAAGTTTTTAAAACCAAAAACAAAAAACTACATACACACACGGGACTCGAGCCCTGTATCTTTAGATTAAAAAACAGTATTCTATCCAACTGCGCTATGCGACCATAGTTTACATGTTCTCTCTTTTTTGTTATAAACTGCAAATCTGTCACTTTAGCCACTCGGCCATGAGCTCTGAATGAAAAACCCATGTTATAATATTCGTTCATTCGTCTCGGTAAACTTTTTTTTTTAAAAAAAATATGTAAAATAAGGTCGTATAGCGCAGTTGGATAGAGTACTATCCCATAATCTAAAGACGACTGAATTCGCTACGACGGAGCTACTTAATAAGTTGTGAAGAAAAGTTTAATAAAATCACTCACAATTCTAGCAAATGCATGAGGAAATGAAGTTTTACGTAAATTCCTCATGGCAACTAATTCGAACCACTTAATTGAATTTACCCGGAATAATAATCACGAGGTTGTTTTAATAAATAAAGTTTTAAAGAAAAAGTTTATAAACTCATTTTCATTGCAAGATTCAAAAAAGCTGAGCGTGCATGGCATAATGGATAAGACGCACGGGGCTGATTAAAGCACCTCTGCGAGGTGTATACTCCTAAATCAGGGTTAGAGGAATGCTTTTCAACATTGAAAAACCCCAATTTTTTGAAAAAGTCTGTATATTGACACGAAAACATGACTTATTCTTAAAAAGACCGATTATATCATATTCAGCATACACTCTTAGGGGCCATCCAGATATTATGTTATCATGTTGGGGGGGGGGGGTTGGCACTCTCACAAAAAATTGATAACGCTAATGCATTTTTAACAACATTGGGGGAGGGGTCTAAATATCATCTTACTCAAAATTTGCATATTTGCTGGCTGGTGACAATGGTGATCATTTTTAATAATTTGTGCATTCCTAGTCAACAGAATCTGTTTATATATTGTGTAGAATTCCGCGCCTAATGTATTTTTGATACTTATATTAACTTGTTGTTGTATTTTATGTTGATTTTTAGTTACATTTAAAAAAAGCTTTATTTATGCATTTATTATGTTACAGGGTGAGTCAAAAAGAGTTCATTTTTGTGATTTTTGGGGCCCGGAAAAATTTTTGGAACCGGAAAAGTTTTTACTAAAAATTACCCATATAGAGTAATTTTATGCGGGAAATCGATTGAGCACATTTATAAGCATGAAAAAATTATCTTAACCAGATTCAGGGAGTGGAATTGGTGTACAGGCGAAAAAAGTAAAATTTTCGATTTTCGCGTCAATACATCGAACCCATTCCCTGAATTATGGTCAACAAAGAGTTTTCAAGCTTCGGGAATGTGCGCAATCACCGCATAAAATTACCTTTTAAGGATCATTTTTAGTATAAAAAATTTTCCGGTACCAAAAAATTTTTTCAAGCTCGTAAATCACAAAAATGCACTTTTTTGATTCATCCTGTAAATCCAAAATACACTTCTAATTTACAAAAAAACCAGGGGCGTAGACAAAAAAAATTCGGAGGGGGCTCGAGTGTAAAATTTTTTTTGGCGCCGCGCTCCACGTGGCAAATTTTTTATTAATAATTCTTACTAAAAAGCAAAAAACCAGCAAATTTTTTTTTGAAAGTGCTTGTTTTAAGCTGAAAATGCTCAAAAATTTACAATGTTTGGTGAAAAATTGCCCAAATTTGGGCTTTTTTGATGAAAAAATGGGCCTATTTTAGTGAAAAATTGCAAATTTTGGTGAAAAATCATAATGGGGGATCATTAGGATTTTTTAAATTTTCAAAAATATTGGGCAAAATCATAAGGGGAGAATTTTTTCATTTTTCGGATTTTGGAGAGGGCTATAGCCCCCGTTAGCCTCTCTGGGGTATACCGTATTCTCTCTAATAGAAGCACCGGTGCTTCTATTTTTCAATCCCTCCGTCAGGGGGTGCTTCAATTAGAGGGGTGCTTCAAATAGAGGGGTGCTTCTATTAGAGAGAATACGGTATATTGTACTTGATTAGTGACAAGTGATTAGTAATAAGCGACAAGTTACAAAAATTCAGGGAAAAAACCGACAAGTTGGCATATGAAAAGTGACTAGTGACAAGTTCACTAAAAACTGACAAGTTTTTCACTTATCAATTGTCGAAAAAAACTGACTAAGCAAATGAGACTAGTCAGTTTTTTTCAACAAGTGATAAGTGACAAACTTGTCAATTTTTTAGTGAACTTGTCACTTTTCATGTGCCAACTTGTAGGTTTTTCCCCTTATTTTTGTGACTTGTCACTAATCAAGTACAACAATAAACCCCTGGCTAAGCCACTGAAAATAACTTGTAAATTATCCTAATTAACAGGTTGTGTTTGCCGATTATTTCTTGGCTCAAAAATTCGCCCCATTGTTGTTTCCACATTGTTCGATTTAAAAATTTTCTTAAAAACCCTTTTAATGAATCGCAAGATTACATTTCGATATGACTTCAAGATCACTAAAAATATCAGAATGTCGATAATCGCGGCGAATCCATAAAACACAATACTCAATGGTGTGATAAGTATTAGTAGGTCCACCAAAATATGGCTAGGTTTGTTATCGGATTGGACTTTAGGTCCGATTATCTCACCACTTACGTTTAAAGTCATATTGATCAACACCAATAAGGCTTGTATTAAACAGGCTAAAGCAAAATTTTCATTTACGGATTTAGGGTTGGGAAACTTTCACCATCTTTGCGCTACCCCCTTCTATAGGTGAAAAAAGGAGTGTATACATAGTGGTTAAGAGGTGGTATTGTACCCCTAACTTCTTGCTATCTTGGGACAATTTTTAAAAAGTTTGAAAAAACATAAGAGGGACCCTTATGATTATGGATAATTTTAAAAAGAACTTCTTATTTCGGATGGATTTCTTATACGAATGGAAGGACAACTTCTTATTTTATGGGTCAAGATCACCCACCTTGAACACCTATGGGTGTATATTTTTCCAAAGTTTGCGTGGGGGGGGGAGTTGACCACTTTTGAGCAGGGTGTAGATCTACACTCGTTTTCACCTATGTCCACTCCGCCTAGAGCACGGGTTGTACGAACGAAAATGCGAAAAATGTGTTGGCAACTTGACGAAAATTCAAATCTTCGTAACACAATTGGCAGCGCGTCACACCATATGTACATAATACGACGGGTTCGAATCCCAGCCCAAAACTTAAATTTCCTTGTTTCTTTGTAAATTTGTGGGGCCCCACAATTGGAAATTTTTTTATGAAGCACAGTACATCAAAATGCCGAAAAGATGCAGGCAAGGGTCAAAATTAAAAAAATTTTTGCCAAGCTCACTGAGCACTTCAAAACGAGTACCATATCATAGGGTTTGGGGAAGAGGTTGAACCATGGCCGATTGGCTAACGTTTTCGGTCTTCACTCATAGGGCGCGGGTTCGAGCCTTATGTGGTACTCGTTTTGAAGCGCCGGCGAAATCTTGTTAACATTTTCACTATTGCTTGCACCTTTTTCCTCTTTGGTGCTCCGTGGAAAGCTTGAATTTCGTCAATAACCAACATTTTTTGCATTTTCATCCACTGTTATTACCTATAGCGGCTCGCCGAATTTCTTTAAGAGTGCTTTTCTGTCCCATATTCTCTTTCAATAATTTTAAACTTTTTTGGATTTTTAGAAAAATGAATATAGTCATCAGAATCATTGAAAACATCAGAAATAAATTTAGAGCAATTTGAGATATAAGAGACACAATAAAACTGGATGAGACACTATGTGATACAAAAGACGTAGCAAAATTTAAGCTAATAACCAAAATATCATACCCTAAACACCAGAAAAGTATTTTTTTACGAAAAAATTTCTCATAGCGATCAGAAAAATACATTTGAAAAAATCTATTAAATGCTAGTGGCAAGCCGGAAACTAACGCAAGATCATGAAGAGGTTGCAACAAATAGTTACGGACAAAATTCATAAACAAATTAAAATCTGTCGAATTGAAAATACGGAGCAAGTTACCATAAATAAAGTTTAATAAGAAAAAGAGAAAATACAACAGAGCATAATGAAAAACGAACCATTTGAAGTTTTCTTGAATTTTGCCGAGGAGTGTGATCAGTAATATCGCAAAACATAATATTATGATAGTATAGTTGATGTAAATATTGAAACGTATGAAATTTACGTATAGTTCACAAGATTGTTGTTGATGTGAATCGAGTGGAATTTTCGAAATATTGTAGATACAAAGAGTGTTTGGGTTCATTTTTAATAACCCGGATATAGTCTCACGACGGTTTTTTGTGCTAAAATTGAAGGAAAATCGAAATTTTAAAAATGATTTATACCGTTCAACTTACAAGGGACCGTGCAGAACTGTCAAGTCTGAATTTTTTTCATTTGTAGCTCAAAAGTATAAGAAAAATTAGCTGAGTTTGAAAATAATAGACTTTTTCTCCTATGCGGCCTTATGAGGGTCGAAAAATTGCAACAAAAAATGCCAAATGCAAAAAGAAGATTATGAATATGGGAAAAATTCTATCTAAATTTGCCATTTAAGGGTTGTATATGAATTTTAGTTTAATAATGACAAATATTAACAATTCGATCCAACTTACATAAAGTGCTAGAAAATCTCTTTTAAGTGGTAGTTAAAATAAGCATCACATTAATTGTATATCATTATTTGGGAAATATTAAACGTTTTTACTTCCTTGTTATGTATGTAATTTTAGAAATAAGTATATATTAATAATATACCCTTAAATATTAAACGCGCTATGTTGTCTGTTTGTGCTATCTCTGTCACCTTAAGTCCAATTCCGTCACGGCTTATACTAATCGATAGGGCTCGGTGAGAGAAGAAAAATGACACCAAAATCATGGGGGTACCCTTCAAGGAAAATTTTTTAGCCCCATATCATGTTTTAATTAAGTCTTATATTTGAAATTTATGACGACTAATTCGAACCACTTAATTGAATTTACCCGGAATAATAATCACGAGGTTGTTTTAATAAATAGAGGAAGTTTTAAAGAAAAAATTTATAAACTCATTTTGATTGCAAGATTCAAAAAAGCTGAGCGTGTATGGCATAATGGATAAGACGCACGGGGCTGACCAAAGTACTCCTGCGAGGTGTATACCCCTGAATCAGGGTTAGAAGAATGTTTTCATGCCTCAAAAATGTGCGCAATCGATCCCCTAATAGAAAAACCCTAGTAGGGTCGAAAATTTTGTCAAAATTCGACTTTTATAGCCAAATATCAACATTGTAACTTTAAGAAGCAACATTGAAAAATTCCAATTGTTTGAAAAAGTCTGTATATTGACACGAAAACATGACTTATTGTTAAAAAGACCGATTGGATCGTATTCAGCATACACTCTTAGAGGCCATTCAGATATTATGTTATCATGTTGGGGAGGGGGGGGTCAGCACTCTCCACAAAAATTTGATAACATTAGTGCATTTTTAACAACGTTGGGGGAGGGGTCTAAATATCATCGTACTCAAACTTTGCTGGCAGGTGACAATGGTGATCACTTATAATAATTTGTGCTTCCCTAATCAACAGAATCTGTTTATATATCGTGTAGATTTCAGCACCTAACGTATTTTTGATACTTATATTAACTTATTGTTGTATTTTATGTTGATTTTTAGTTGCATTTAAAAAACGCTTTATTTATGCATTTATTATGTTACAGAGTGAGTTAAAAAGAGTTCATTTTTATGATTTTTGGGGCCCGGAAAAATTTTTGAAACCGGAAATTTTTTTTGATTTTTACATGAATTTGGGACCCGAAATTTTTTTCTAAAAATGCCACCTCCAGGGGTAATTTTATGCGAGGAATCGATTGCATGCATTCCCAAAGCGCGAAAACGCTTCCATGATCCTAATTCAGGGAATGGATTCGATTTATTGACGCGAAAATTGTCATTTTTTAGCTGAACCAGGGTCAGGGAAGATTTTCGCGTTTCGGGAATGCGTACAATCGATTATACTCATAAAATTACTCATAGAGGGGTCATTTTTAGAAAAAATTTATGGTTCCAAATTCGTGTAAAAATCACAAAAATCCACTTTTTTGAATCACCCTGTAAATCCAAAATATACTTCTAATTTACAAAAAAAGGGGCGTACATAAAAATTATTCTAATAAACAGTTTATTTTTGCAGAGTATTTCTTGGCTCAAAAACTCGCCCCGTTGTTGTTTCCACATTGTTCGATTTAAAAATTTTCTTAAAAACCCTTTTGATGAATCGCAAGATTACATTTCGGTATGATTTCAAGATCAGCAAAAATATTAGAGTGTCGATAATCGCGGCGAATCCATAAAACACAACACTCAATGGTGTGATAAGTATTAGCAGGTCCACCAAAATATGGCTAGGTTCGTTATCGGATTGGACTTTAGGTCCGATTATCTCACCACTTACGTTTAAAATCATATTGATCAACACCAATAAGGCTTGTATTAAACAGGCTAAAACAATTTTTCATTTTTACGGATTTGTATTGGGAAACTTCATCTTCTTGCGCCACCCCCTCCCATAGGTCAAAAAAGGAGTATATACATAGAAGTCAAGAACATACATGGGCAGACTGACCCCCTATCTCCCCCCGTAATTATTTGGCTACCCCCTTTACTTGATTATGCAATATCTGGATGACCCCTAACCAACATTTTTTTGCATTTTCATCCACTGTATATTACCTAAAGCGGCTCGCCGAATCTCTTGAAAAGTGCTTCTCTGTCCCATATTCTCTTTCAATAATTTTAAATTTTTTTGGATTTTTAGAAAAATGAATATAGTCATCAGAATCATTGAAAACATCAGAAATAAATTTAAAGCAATTTGAGATATAAGAGACACAATAAAACTGGATGAGACACTATGTGATACAAAAGACGTAGCAAAATTTAAGCTAATAACCAAAATATCATACCCTAAACACCAGAAAAGTATTTTTTTATGAAAAAATTTCTCATAGCGATCAGAAAAATACATTTGAAAGAATCTATTAAATGCTAGCGGCAAGCCGGAAACTAACGCAAGATCATGGAGAGGTTGCAACAAATAGATACGAACAAAATTCATAAACAAATTAAAATCTGTCGAATTGAAAATACGGGACAAGTAACCATAAATATAGTTTAATAAGAAAAAGAGAAAATACAACAGAGCATAATGAAAAACGAACCACTTGAAGTTTTCTTGAATTTTGCCGAGGAGTGTGATCAGTAATATCGCAAAACATAATATTATGATAGTATAGTTGATGTAAATATTGAAACGTATGAAATTTACGTATAGTTCACAAGATTGTTGTTGATGTGAATCGAGTGGAATTTTCGAAATATTGTAGATACAAAGAGTGTTTGGGTTCATTTTTAATAATAATAATTCGAATATAGTCTTACGGCGGTGCTAAAATTTGAGAAAAATCGAAATGCCTAAGGCCTAAGCCTTAGGCCTAGTTTAGCCCAAGCCTTAGCCTTAATTAGAGCCTGCACTTGACAAAAAAATTTGACTTGACAAAGCTTGTCAAGTGTAAAGTCAAGTCAAGTTTTCAGAACAATTTTTGTCAAGTCAAGTGTCAAGTCAAGTTATAAAAAATGCTGTCATGCAGGCTCTAGCCTTAATCTAAGCCTTATGCCTAGGCTTAGGCTTAACCTCGGTGAGCTGAATCGAATAACATGACTAATTGATTTTCGCTTCAATACACCGATTCCTTCAATGAATCAGGATCAACGAAGCGTTTTGAAAGTACGGGAATGCGCGCAATTGATTCCCCACCTAGAAAAACCTAAGAATCGACGGTTTTCTCATAAAAATCCGAAAATGTTTGATTTTCGTTTCAATACACTCACCCCATTTCCTGAATCAGGGTCAAAGAAGCGTTTTCATGCTTCGGGAATGCGCGGGATCGATTTCTCGCATAAAATTAAGACCAAATGATCACTTTAAAAAAAATTTTCTACCCAGCCGTAAGTTGGACCCACCCCCTTTAAGAGAGAACATCTAAAATAAGGTCGCATAGTGCAACTGGATAGAGTCCTTTAATCTAAATGACTCCGACTCCGCTACGATAGAGCTACTTAATAAATTGTGAAGAAAAAGTTAATAAAATCATTAGCAACTATAGCAGATGCGTGAGGAAATGAAGTTGTAAGTAAATTCCTCATGACGACTAATTCGAACCACTTAATTTAATTTATCCGAAATAATAACTACGAGGTTGTTTGAATAAATAGAGAAAGTTTTCAAGAAAACAATCTCCTGATTATTATTCCGGATAAATGAAATTAAAGGGACGGTGCACGCTGTTCTCCAACAATTTTGGAAAATAGATTTTCGTGCCAATAATTAGATCTAATTACAATTCAGGCAATTTTGTTGAATATTTAAATGTTTTTCAAAAAAGTTTTTGTTTCAAACTTTTTGAAGCGCTTGAAAGAAAAACAACCAAAAATTTTTTTATTTTTTCAACAAAGCTTACAAGCGAAATAGCTACTTCGGACTTTGTGCTCCCTATAAGTTGAGTTGAAAGAATTCGCAACAGTTCTGTTCATCCGAAGAGAATGTTACTACTAGACAAAATCTTTTGGACTCAAGCAGAGTTTAAACATGCATTGATGGGCGCCTAAGACAAGCCCATTACCACCGAACCATAGGAACCTTGGAGTAACCGCTCCAAATTCTGACTAGTAGTCACACCATCCATATACCCAATACAAAATTTGTAACTCGCGTTCCCAGCTTCCAAATGACACCATCATCGAAAATGGGTTTAAAAAAGTTATGCTCAAAATAGAAAAGTGCAAAAAAACATCATTAACAACATAATAAAATTACTAATAAATATAGTAAATGCCTGAGGAAATTTTAAGTAAATTCCTCATGACATTAATTCGAACCACTTAATTTGTTTCTCTGAAATAATAATCACGAGGTTGTTTTAACACGTCAAAGACCAGTTGGAACTTTGTGTACTTTGGAAAATCTACATAATTTTGGAGCGATTTTTCAATATGAAAAAAAATCGGGAGTAAAAAATAATTTTTGCGCGCGTTATCGAAATGACTATATTTTTGTTTTCGAGAAATCCAAGTTCTCAAACTTGATAAGACAATATCTCGGCGAATTTAAATGCTATCATCCTGATCGACCACTCGTTGGATTCCTGAGTACAAGCCCTTTCAACTTTACTATAACATCATTATATCATTCAGGCTTCAAAGACTTGTAAAATTCGCTTTTTTGAAAAATAGGGGTTTATGAAAATGTTATATATGACAAAAACCTGGCTTTTTAGCCATATTCTGGTTGTTTCTGTCCAACATGATATTTGTAAAAGTTGTTCATCTAGACATATGACTTCAAAATTTGTACAGGGTGTTTAAAAAAAACCGTACTTTTCAAAAATACGGTTGTATGACAAAATCTTTGAAGTTTAGGGGTAAAATCATGCGAGAAATTGATTGCGCGCATCGCCGAAAATTGAAAATTCTTCCCTGACCCTGATTCAGGGAAAATATAGATTTTTTTCGACATTTTTTAACTAGCACTTGGTTTGAAAATCTGACTCGGTGGTGCAGTGACAAAGCGGCGGCTTATATGTCACAAAGGTCCCTGGTTCGAATCCCGCTTGAGGCAAAAAAATTTTGCACAACCGTATTTTTGAAAAGTACGGTTTTTTTGAAACACCCTGTATAAGTGGAGATATGAAATTTGCATATTTTTTGCAGAAATATGAACATTTTATTTATAAAGGATTTTTTAAATACTACTATCCGAAAAGAAAGTTGCTTTTCTCGGTCGACATGTGGCAAAACTTGCTGATTTCACGGGGATTTTCGGCTACGAGGAATCCAACATTATCTTTTTGCAAAAACAACTCATGTTTTCGTGTCAATATCCAGTCTTTTTTGAAAAATTGAGGTCTCAAAAATGACCCTAAGTTTAAAACGTTGATATTTCGTTATAAAACTCGGTTTTTTAAAGAAATTTTTGACATTTCTAGGGTATTTCTAGGCGCTGAACACGAATCCGCCGTTATTTTTTGTCCTAGACCTCGGGATTATGGTCAAAAATGGATTACAAAGAACAGACC
>JAQGBS010003778.1:0-11080 GCA_034698545.1 Acrobeloides obliquus
GATTGTCTATGAACAAATGGCCAAAAATGAACAAAGCAAGATTGTTCAAGAAATCGAAAAGATCAAAATTTTGATGGGAAATCTTCCTGTTTTCACAAGAAGTTCCGAACCCAAAAAGAATTTAGATATAGTCTTACAAAAATGTATAGAAAGAAGAAAGGTAGTGTTTTATAGTCTGTTTTCACACAAAACTAAATGAGAGCTCCATGGTTCAGTGGTAGGGAACGATCCCATCTGAAAGTTAAGAAACGTTTAAGACGCTGGTAAAAAAACTAACAACTATACATTAAGTCAATAGACGAATAGTCGACCAACGACCTAAACGTTGCTTAACTTGCCAGATCGGATGAGATAGCTTTCTAACACTAAAATATGAATCGAATTTTTGTCCAAAAAGTGAAACTAACATAAAGCATCAATAAGAAAATGAAAAAAAATCAACAAAAATGTTGTTTTAAAAAATAGGAATTTTATTAACCGAAATAAATTATACAACTTACAAAAATTTTGAGTAATTTTTTGCAATAAATTTCGTAATTTTTGTTTCTTTTTCTCCGGCAAACCTTTACTGCTACCAAAATTACAATTATTACGAGACTCACAGCTAGAATTGATCCAATTACTAACGTAATAGCCATCCAAATTTCCGTCTGCTTTTCAAAATTCTTTCTCAATCAATTATCCATGTCCTAAAAATAAGAATTTTTCATTCTTTTTCTCACCTTGCTAGCTTCAAAAGTTGCTGGAAGTTTCTCAAATTTTTCATGTTCAAAGATCGAGGAAGTTCAAGTGGTTTTAATGAGTGTGGCGTGAAAATAATAGCGACATTGTGTTTCTCGTGAATTTTTACTCCTAGAATGTGTGTTTCTAAAAAAATTTCGCCGTTTTGAACTTTGGAATTTTGGGTCATGTTAAGTGCGCCCCCAAGTAAGGGATCATCCAAATATTACGTAATCAAAATTTCGGGTTTTTTGACCTCCCACCCCTGTAATCAATCGTAATCATTTTTCGCACCACGTTTCGAAATAAAATACAGCAGTATAAGAGGTGTTGAGAGAAATATTGTAATTGGAGAATCTCCTAAATTTCTATTGATATCATGCATTTTCTTTGTCCATTTTTAGAACAATGTTTTCTCAGAGTTTCACGTTTTCAAACATAAATCTTGACTTACGTTCCTACTTAGATGATGGCAGAAGAATTTAGATTGCTGTTGGGGTAAATAATGATTATGTTTGTGCAATTTTTTACCCTGGAAAACGGAGTCCCCAAATATTACTTTATTGTAGCAATATTTGGGGACTCCGTTTTCCAGGGTAAAATTTGTGTTATCGATCAAACGAAACGATTAAAGTTCTTCGTATGAATAAACGGACACAATGGTACTCAAAATGAACAGAAATATGCAAAAGCGTAAATATTTCATTTTGGTTGGCGTTGAATGACTGAGACTCGAAAAAATCTAGGTGCTCGGCCTTAATTGAATCAAGGAACGGAGAACGATTTCAAAAACTGTATGTTGAAGAAAGGACTTGTTTCAAGCGCAACTATAATTCATTTAAAGCACCGGCTCTGAAAGAATCGAGCTTTGAGACGGGTGGGGACCGACAAACTTTTTTTGATCAAATTCTTCATTTTTTGCATAGCATTATATTTCATGAAGTTTTGAGCAATTTTTGTTTTTGGGGACCCCATCAGATTCGTTCATTGGATGGAGATTGATCTAGCACAAAGTTGAAGACCAGGCATTTTTTGGTCTTACAGGTAAGTCGGATCTGAAAAATTCTATCTTTTCAAGAATAAATCATTTTGACTTGAAGTATTATAGCAAAAATTGGCCATCGCATCAATACACACACCCCAATTCACTAAATCATGGAAGCGTTTTTAAGCTTCAGGAATGCGCGCAATCGTTTTCCCGCATAAAATTAGCCTATTTTTGAAAAAAATTTGAAAAATCGAATTTTTTGTTGAAATTTTTGATTTTTGCTCAAAATCGAATTTTTGACAATTATTCAATTTTTCACAAATTTTTTTGAAAATATTGAATTTTTACCAAAAATTCGATTTTTAACAAAAATTCAAAAAATTGCATTTTTTAAATTTTTTGTAAAAATCGAATTTTTTGCTCAAAAATACAATTTTTAATGAAAACTGAATTTTTGATGAAATTTCTAATTTTTGCTCAAAATCAAATTTTTTACATATATTCAATCTTTCATAAAAATTCAAAAAAAAATTTTTTATGAATATTGAATTTTTTGCCAAAATGCAATTTTTTGAATTTTTGTAAAAAAATCGAATTTTAGCTCAAAAATATAGTTTTTAATGAAATCGAATTTTGTAAAAAAAATAAGCTGCTTATAAATATCTCCAAAAATAAGCATCAAGGTTCAAAAATAAGCAAAAATGCTTGGAAATAATCAAAAATGACAGCTCTAATCGTACGCCCTCCCAATAGGCTTTCTAACCGGCGTCTCGAGCCTCGTCCGGCCATTGCCGGGAAGGATTGAGCCGGCCTCGAACCTACATGTCTCGCGAAATAATCGCGTTTGAAGTTGGCGATTTTTGGAATTGGTTTTGAATTTGAATTTCCGCCAAAACCCTGATTTTCAATTTTTAGAAAAATTGAACCAGAATTTACTGTAAAAACAAAAAATGCTCCATTTTTCATATGAATTTTCCGAATATATAAAAATTATGGCAAACTTCGCTAATCTAAAGAATTTTCCAATTTTTGTCACACCTTTTCAAGCTCCATTTTTTATTTAATGTAACCCACGTTGTCCGGCGATCGACGGCTCAAATTGTAGGTACTAAATAGGAGTAAATAATAGGCGAAGAAACGTAGTGCACTCGAAAAACCCGTAGGAGTTAGAGTGCTTTTTGGACCTAAAAAATGAGAAAAATTGCTCTATCTCCAAAACTACGCAGTTTTGACTAGGAGTTGTATAGACAAAAAATGAAGTAGAATTCACCAGCCAACGACACCAAAACCATTAGATATGAATTTAGCTGGCCAGAGATATGCCCATTTGAAGTTTGATCTAAAGTTCAAAAGGCCGACCTGCCGTATAGGGGTACCAAAAAGTCGGATCAAAAACGGACTTCAGATATGTGTTCAGCTACCCCGAAAACCTAGGGTATACAACGGTTTCAAAAATTGATTCGAATTTTCGTTACTATGCCCACCCCAGGTTCGAGATTTCGAGACATCGTCTCTTAAAAACTTCGGGGGTTGTTTCTCCGGTTAAAAGAAATTCCCGATAAGGCTATGAGCGTAGTTCTAGCATAAAATTCTTTGGAAATGCCACTAATTAGCCTTTTTCTGTTTTTCAGATATCTAGGAATTAGTTATTTAGCTCTAATAATACAATAAGCAAAATTTCGAGAAGATTTTTTAAATCCAATTAAATGTTTCCAGACTGTGAAGACAGAATTTGAGTTTTGTTAAATTCATTGATAAAGCAAATTTAATTGAATGAAATCAAATGTATTTATAAATCTAGCTTATAAGAACATCAACTCTACCACCAGCTTGTATATTGTTTTGGATTAAAGTTCTAAGAAAGATAAGTTTTCATTTAGGGTTTATATAGTTCACTATGACGTTGTGAGTTTCCTGGGACTGGAACTGTCCTTGCGTTGAAATTGTTAAATCTAGTGAAGACTCTGTGAAAATTATACTTCGTAGTTGACGTTGGGTGGTAAAAATATAAGCGTTGATTACGCCTGAATTACAATTAAATTCAAGTGGAGAAAATATAAATTTGTGAAGTTTGATTCACAATGTCGGCTATTACGAAAAGTGTGACCTTTTTGGCTTCTATAGCCACTTTATATTTTTTTTAAATGGGTATCAGTATTTGCACAAAAGTGGCGTGTTTTTTCACAAGTTTTCCAATAACACCAAACTTGTGGGGCTTCAACATGTAGAAAATTCAATTCGCTAAATCTTATTTGAGAACGACGAATTGAACTTTTTTTTAAATTTTCTACATGTTAGCTCGATAACACAATTTTACCCTTTTTAGGATCACAAAATACTAAAATTTTATCGAGTCTTAGTCAACCAAAATGAAATATTTATATTTTTGCATATTTCTGTTAATTTTGAGTACGATCGTTTCAGTTTATCCAAATAAGGAACTTCAATCGTTTCGTTTGCTCGATAATACAAATTTTACCCTGGAAAACGGAATCTCCAAATACACAACCTATTGCTACGATGAATACAATTGCACGAATATAATCACCTTTTACCCCGACAGCAATCCACATTCTTCTGCAATTATCGAAGTAGCAACGTAAGTAAAGATTTGTATTTGAACACGTGAGACTCTGAGAAAAAATTGTTCTAAAAATGAGCAAAGAAAATGCATGATATCTATAGAAATTTAGGGAATTTTCCAATTACAATGTTTCTCTCAACACCTCCTATACAGTTTATGATAGCAATGTCGAGTTGATGCCAATTACGCCTTCTTATCGAGTTGGTCTAAATTACTATTATATCAAGATGTTTGTGATCAATTTGACTTCCGAAACATCGTCTATGACTCTATGGGATGGCATAGATCATGTGGTTAGACGTTGTGAAGTTGCATCGGGAGGCATACCGCCTTCTAGCGGCCCTGAATGCAAGATAAACTTACAATGTTTGGCATATGTTAATTGCATTGATAGTAATATACATACTAGAGGCTGGGAGCAGACTATTTATATATACAATCAAATTGGTGATATATATAGTTTTCTTATGACTTATATTATGATAATCCCCTATGTGATTGGTCTCTTGTTTTCGGTCTTAAACGTAGTGCTTTTCATCCAGCTAAAATCATTGAGAAGTCCATTCATGATGTTCGTCGCCATTCAAAGTTTCTATTGTATTTTTTGGTCTCTCTGTTTCTTTCTCTACACTCTATACTATGGATCCGGAAAAAGCCTTTTAGGGCTTCATTTCAAGTCTTTGATAATAGGTTCCTTAAAAAGCATTTACGTCGATTTTTACACGATACCTTTATCTTTGATGTTCCTTTGTAGTTTTGGAATCGAAGCGATAAGATTTTTCAAAGCGATCTCGCGTGTATTTGCATTACGGTTTCCTCTGTGGTCTTCAGATAAGTTGACAATCAAAAACGCGCTTTTTTCTTGTCTAAGCACATTTATTCTAGGAATCATAGCCTGGGTATTTGTGGTTTTAAATCAAACTCATACATACACTCCTGACCAAGGTTCTTTTGTAATAAATATATGTGAAATTCGCGATCCAAATTCTGGAACTAGCGTTCTCTATATATTTTTCGGCTGGGGTTGCTTTCCACAATATATACTCTATGATGAGTTATGCCCTTTAAATCTGATAACACTCTTATTGGATTTGTATGTCTTCATTCTTCTTAAATTTAAACTATCCAAATTTAATGATCAACAGGAAAAACGCGAAAACGTGCTTAAGCTCTTTATCGTAATGGATTTAATCGATGTCTCCTATTCTTGTTTTCGAAAAATGCTCAAATTTGTCTACTACCATAACAATATGTACAGTGATTTTTCTTCTCAATGGAGTATGTTTTATTATAATGCTTTTGCAAGATACATAATTCTGGCTGTGTATCTTAGCGACTATGATTTCTTTTATGTGATTAGGCTTATCTTGTATGCGGTCGAAATGGTGGTTTGCCAAATGCTGATGCGACGTATCCAGGCTGTTGACAATCCCCATGATGTTCCGAGAAATTTTGTAGACCGATTTCTCTTGAAGTTGACGAAGAAGTTCTATACAAGAGTGCTCAGAGTTCAACCAACAACTATAATCAACAACACGCCAAGCTTAGTCGTAGTTCGTTCGTAGCCAGAAGTTTTTCTAGGTAACTGTACTAATGGGCAACTTTACTCATGAAATATTCTATATTGTTTTCCTGATCTGGAGAACATAGATATTTGGTTAATTGCGTGAAAACGCTGTTTTGATCCTGATTCAGGAGAAAAATCTTGATTTTTAACATAAAATGACCTTAATTCATGAATATATGGGTAATTTTATGTGAGGAATCGATTGCGCGAACTTACAAAGCGAAAACATTATGTTTTGAATCCGATTTAAAGTATGGTCGAGTAGAAAATTTTTTTGAATTTCTTAACAAGTGACCCTTTAGGGGTAATTTTATGCAAAAAATCGATTGCGCGCATCGAAAAATTCTGAAAATTTTTTCCGGAGTCAAAAAATAATAAAAATAACCCCTAATTTTGACGCAATTTTTTCCGTTTTTTGACCCCCAGAAAAAATTTTCAGAATTTTTCGATGCGCACAATCAATTTCTCGCATAAAATTACCCCTAAAGGGTCACTTGTTAAAAAAATTTTCTACTTTGTGTTAAAAATCAAGATTTTTTCCCCTGATTCAGGGTCAAAAGAGCATTTTCATGCTTCGGGAATGTGCGCAATCGATTCCCCGCATAAAATTACCCCTATAGGAGTCATTTTTAAAAAATAATTTTTTGCAGAGATTCGGATATAAGTGGGTAAAAAATATTTTTGCATGAAATTTTTTTCGCTCGATAAAAGTAGATTATTGATATTTTCCGTACAAATTTACAAGTTTTCAAAAAAAATTTTTGAGAATTTCGGTGGGCCCCTCGGGGTACGTTTTTTCGAAAAATCTAAAAAATTAGGGTTAACATTTCCCTGCCTACGTTAAGTTAATAGTTTTTTGGAAGGTACATTTAATGAGTAATATTATGTTGCAAAAATTTTTTGAAAAAAAAACGATTTTAAAGGCAAAAAAATTATTTCGATCAGAGAATCGAACTCTCGGCCCTTCAAAGTCAAGCACATTACCACTGAACTATGAACGACAAAATTTTCTTTTTACAATTCAATTAAGTCTCAATAAAAATTTTATAAATTTTTTGAAACGAACTTTTTTTCAAAAAATCGAATTTTGAAAAAATTCGATTTTGAGCAAAAATTCGATTTTTGAACTAAAATTCATTTCTTGAGCAAAAATTTTTTTAAATGACATCATAATCTAATGAAAATATATAAATGTCATAAGCAATCATTATTTTTTCTATATAAATTGGTGTGGGTCGGGTCAGAAGGTCCTGGTCAAATTTTCGTATTTTTTCGAGCAAAAATAGGCGGGTCACCGGGAAAGGTCGATTTTCTATCATTATTTTTTTCGTTTTGTTTAATCAAAAAAGCTTGAAATGTTTATGATAAGTTGCTTAGTCATTGAAACCTGATGCATTAGCTGAGGACTTCGTTAGGCTTAATTTATGATACGATGAATAACAAGCTCGCTCATCGCCATTGATCGGGCGAATAACGCGTTAATAAATTTCGATTCATCTTTTTGACGTTTAATTTTAATAATTAAAGATTTCAAAATGGATAACCGAAAACTTGAGGTTAATGACGACACCGAATATGGTCAATTTTTTGATTTTAACATTGAACTGCCGCAATCGAATAATAGACAATTCAAGTTTGATTTATTAAGGAGTTCGAGTTTTTTTAAAAATGTTGCATGGATTAAAATTCTAGCAATTGGATTCATTATTTTTATTATGTTTTGGATATTTAAGCCGTTGGTTAATGACGATGCTCAATCACCGGACTATAAATATATAAGGTATCCTAACTATATAAAAGGCTAATGTTTGGCTGTTCTTGCTATCTCGGCTAGATGAGAAAAACAACCGTACACAGCCAAAACTAAAGTTACCAGCTCGATTTTAAACAATTTTTGACACCATTCGCAAGGTCTGAGCCCTTCAAAAAAATTTTCAATTTTTTTAATAAGTCGAAGGTTTGACTCCCACTCCAAGCGTAAAGTTTTTGTCACGTTTTTGTTGCATGTGACGAAAAAGACTTTTTTTCCAAGGAAGTCTTTTTGTCACAAAGAAGTCTATTTCGTCACAAGGAAGTCTTTTTCATAACAAAAGACTTTTTCGTCACAACGAAGGCTGTTTGCTAGATCAAAGGCAAGTGCCGAAGGCGCGAGCGCGTTATTCGCCCGATCAATGGGCGAATAACGCGAGCTTTTTATTCACCGTATCACAAATTAAGCCCAACGAAGCCCTCACCCGGTGATTTTCCCAAGCGGCTGTGCCGCTCGGTACCCCAGGTACTGCTTTTAAAGGACCAATCCAGTAATTTACAATCATATGAAAAAATGATATATTCGGGAAGATCATGACAAATGGAGCATTTTTTGTTTTTACAGCACGTTCTGAATCGTTGTAGTTTTTGAGGTAATTGCGTTTGAAATTTTGAATTTGTTACAAGCTCTTCGTTGTAATACAAAAATTTTTTTGAATTTTTGCGGAAAAATCGATTTTTGCATCAATTTTTTAAACTTTCATATAAGATCATTGTATCAATTTTTTATAGCTAAATGAGACACACGAAATGACATCAAAATTGTCCAATTTGAGCATTGTTTTGGGTTATTGAAACGAAAGCATGAATCAGGGTTTTCGTTTCAATAACCCAAAGCAATGTTCAAATTGGATAATTTTGGTGTCATTTTGTTCATCTCATTTGACTATAAAAAATTGCTACAATAATCATTTTATTATGGAAATTTAAAAAATCGATTTTTCCGCAAAAAATTTAAAAAGTTTGTGTATTACAACGAAGAGCTTGCACACAAATTCAAAATTTCAAACGCAATTATCTCGAAAATTACAACGATTCAGAACATGGAGTAAAAACAAAAAATGCTCCATTTTTCATGATCTTTCTGAATATATCATTTTTTATATGGTTGTAAATTACTGGATTGGTCCTTTAAATTAGAGCTTTCTATGATAAATACATTTTTTATATAGTGAAAATAAAAATGAAAATGTGGATCTTCTAACTTATGATTCCGAAACTGCAAAAAATAGATATGAAATTTTAATGATGACTTCAACTAAATTACCTAATAAATCGTTTGAACTTGATTCAAAAATTTCGATTGGAACAAAAGACAATTTTGAAGATCTTGTTGCACTCGGCCGACATTTAGCTATGTTTTATTTACCAGGTATTTTTTCAATAAAAAATATGCGCTCTTAAAATTTAGATTGCAATAACTCTCAACAAATTAGAACCATCTTCAACGATGCGGCCCGTGTTCATTTGCAAGGAGAACTTATTGCTGTCGACTGTGATCAAGAAAAAGGTTAACATTTAGCAGTACAAGTTTAAGTTGTTCAATATAGATTTTTGCAAAAGTAAAAATATTGTTGAATACCCAACGATTCAAGTTTATGATAACGGGAATATTATTTTGGAAGAATTCAATCACACGGCCAATAATTTTGTCAAAACTCTTCTTTTACCAATTTCCGGTGTTAAACAGCTGTAAGAACGATAAAAATGGGTAAAAAATATTTCGATTTTAGTGAAAAATATGAAACTGGCGTTCTTAAAGTTGAATTCGATAATTTTACGCAATTTGCCGACGACCCTGTCATTTTCATTAGCCCACCGGTGTATATTCAAGGCTTACCATGGAAAATTTACATTTCTATTTCTACTACGTATTATTACCAAGCCCTTAACTTTTATCTTAAAAATAGTGCAACCGAAGAATGTAAACTTTCTACATGGACTTGCGACGCCGCCGCCGTGTTGAGAATTCACTCACAGTTAGATGGAATAAAAGATTTTACTAGAAGCTATACTCGGCATACTTTTAATAACTTACAAAATACTTGGGGTTGGACATCTTTTATTGAGTTGAGTGTAAGGATTAAGTTTCAGTTAGTTATATATTTTGTAGGCTTTGCTGAATCCCTTTCGGGGTTATTTGAAGGATGACAAGATCATTTTTTCAATCGATGTCCAAGCTTATAAACCAAAAAGCAATTATAGGTAAGTTAAATCGAAATTTTGTCACAGATTTATACTTTATAGTTGCACCTAATGCGGAAACATGGGAGTTTCGTTTGTATGATATTTTTAATATTCTTTGTCACGTTTTTGTTAGTTGATAGTAATTTTGAATTCCTTAAGACACGTGCATGATTGTCAATTTGCCGAACTTTTTTAAACAAAAAATTTTTCAGATAAAATTGACAATCATGGCAAGTGACTTTTACGAAAGTTCAACTTCCTAAATTACGATCAATCTGTTTGTTTGATTTATTTGAATTCCGATCTTAAGATATAAACTTCTTATTCTCAAAGCAATATCGGTTCCAAATTTTTTAAGACTCATGTAACAACCGCATTTCTGACAATACAATTTGAAATAACTTGTTAACGAACCTATTCACAGCAATGTTAAAAATGAAAACAACACATTAAGCTTGAAGATGATGCTTTTATTGCATAAATGATTAGTCTTTAGAACTTTTTCTGGTTATTAAATTTTTGAAACTTATTTTGTGAGTATTACTTGTAGCAAACAAAAGTAATACAATCCTTTCAGACAAAAGTACCTATCAAGTTTCGTCCAAACGCGCTTTCTTATCTAGTTTAACATCAGAAATTGGTAAAACAAGGGCACCAATATTTTGTTAGCACCTCTTCTAGCGCCTCGGTTAGAGCCTCTGCTAGCGCCTCTTCTAGCGCCTCTGCTAGCTCCTCTGCTAACGCCTCTTCTAGCGCCTCTCTAGTGCCTCGACTAGTGCCTCTTCTAGAGGCGCTAGAAGAGGCGTTAGCAGAGGAGCTAGTCGAGGCGCTAGCAGAGGCACGTTTTTTTGACGAGCTAGTCGACTTTGAAGACATATACCCTAAAATTTGGAGTTTCAGAGGTGTGTTCGATCTCGTAAACGGAAAGGTCTCAAGCAAATGTTTTAGTATCGTTACATTCTTCGCTCAAAGCCCTACAGGCTTCATAACAAGCAGGTTCATAACAACCTAGTTTGACCATAGAAAATTAGAATGAGAACTTTTTAAAATTCTTTTATCAACACAAGACCTTTTTCAAAATTAGGTGGATTTATACAAGGCTGCGTTAAAGGGGGAACCATTTATATACCAAAATCGCGTATTTCGTAAAAATGTAATAAATCGATCAAAATTTGACATGCATATAGGTAAAATTTTGCGGGGAATCCAATGGCGATGTTATTTT
>JAQGBS010003779.1:0-11080 GCA_034698545.1 Acrobeloides obliquus
AAGCGAGAGCCATACCACTCGGTTGATATAAACGAGAAATTTGCCGACCTTCATAGCCGAGTGGTATGGCTCTCGCTTTTTGCTCATAAAGGGGCGGGTTCGAACCCCAGCCCGAGCGAAAACCTTTTTCCCAAAGTCAAATTGTTCAAAAACAAAATGGACAAATTAGTTCGTTATTTTCCAAAAGTTAAAACTTCTGAATACTTTTCCAAAAAAGCTATGCCAAAATAAAAGGTAGGTTTCATCTGAAACACCCTGTACATCTTTTAGGCTAATAAAAAGTTTCTGCGACCTAACATAGGTTTGCGTGATGATGAGCTGGATCAGATTAAAGAAAAAATGGCTACACTCAATAACAATTTTGGTGATAAAATTAAATTTTCAAAATCGACTCTATTGGTATGATAAGCTAAAAAATTTTAAAAAAAAATTTTAGCAAAAAATTTTACCGGTCCATCGCTATAAAAATCAAATTACTCAAGGAATAAAAGTGTTTCCACCGCTTGAAAACCCATTGAATGACTATTTATATCAGGTATTGAATTTTTCGAGGCCAAAAAATTTTCCAACTGTAGAAGTAGGGAAGTGATGGTCTCGATTTTTGATTTTTTAGATAGACCTATTGATTTGGGCGTCTACAGTGCGTTCAAACCGCTCCTTTACTTTAGTAAAATTGGGATATCTCGAAAAGGACAACGAATTTTTTTATGCAATTTTTTTTAAATGATAGAAGAGAGTATTCTTCATTTTCGGGTATATAAGCCATAAAAATCTGAAAGCTATACGTAAAAAAATTTTCACTTGCAACATTTCAAAGTAGGAAAACATGACCTTAGAAATTTTTTTATAAAAATTTCCTTCGTATTCTTAAAGTTCAACAGCTGCTCTATCACATGCAAAAAACCGTATAAAAAAATAATTTATGGTTTTTGAGAAAATCGAATTTCAATTTTTGATTAAAAATATGCAACTTTATAAGAAACTTTGATAAAATTGCGATGATGGTCTATTGGTAGTGTGTTGGCCACCTATACTTATAGGTCGAGGTTTCGATTCCATCTTCTGGCAAAATGTTTTTGCCTTTAAAGCACTTATGAAATTGAAGTTGGATTTTTTCAACAACCATAAATTTTTTTTAATACGATTTTTTGCATGTGATAGAGCAGCCGTTGAACTTTAAGAATACGAAGGAAATTTTTATAAAAAAAATTTCTAAGGTCATGTTTTCCTATTTTGAAATGTTGCAAGTGAAAAATTTTTTACGTAGAGCTTTCGGATTTTTATGGCTTACATACCCGAAAATGCAGAATACTCTCTTCTATCATTTAAAAAAGACCGCATCGAAAAATTCATTGTCCTTTTCGAGATATTCCAATTTTACTAAAGTAAAGGAGCGGTTTGAACGCACTGTATTTTCAACAATTTTTTCTAGGGTGACATGCTTTTGTCAACTGACCAAATCGACCTTCTCCTTGCCCAAAATCAACCCCGTGAAAAACGCCAAGCTATCATCAAACAATACCGCTGGAATCCCACTACAATTCCATTCTTTTTCGACCCTACCTTTCCTACCAATATGACCGATTCCGTTAGACAATCACTGGGTATTTGGGAACAGCAAACATGCTTGAAATTTGTTGAAAATCAAACGACCCCAAACGCAAAGATTCGATTTTTCTCCGATGCTTCATGTTATAGTTATGTTGGGACACAATCTTCGGGAAATGGTACACATGATGTCTCGTTGAATAGTGCATGTCATGATATGGGGCAGATTATCCACGAGATTGGGCATGCTATAGGGTAGGTTTTGGTGATAAAGGAGCTATTGGGGCCATATATAGGGTTATAGGCTATTGCATTTGTAACCCATAACTTATAGCTTTAGTATCCCACAAAGTTAAAAATTCTCATTTTTAGACTTTTTAAAAATTTTTTTCAAATTTTAAAAAATTTTAAGAATTTTTTCGATTTTTTTTCGATTTTTCCAATTTTTTCAATTTTTTAAGAATTTTTTCAAATTTTTCAATTTTTTTCGAATTTTTTCAAATTTTTTAGAATTTTTTTCAATTTTTTAAGAATTTTTTCGAATTTTTCAATTTTTTTAGAATTTTTTCGAATTTTTTCATTTTTTTCAAATTTTTTAAGAATTTTTTCGAATTTTTCAATTTTTTCAATTTTTTTTAGACTTTTCCACGAACAATCAAGATATGATCGCGATAACTTCATTCAAGTAGACCTAAGCAACATATCACCCTATTATATAGCGGCTGCTTACTCGGAAGAAACTCCTCAAATCAACGATAATTTAGGCATAGAATATGACTATGGGAGTATTATGCAATACCCGGATTGTAAGTTCACAATTTTATTGATCATACTAACTTTCTTGTTTGATCAATAAAGCCTAAAACAATCATTGTTTTTTAGACGCCTATGGCATAAATACATCTCAGCCTACCATGATAGCTCTAGAAGCCTACTATCAACACACTATGGGACAACAGGTCGGCCCATCGTTTTATGATTACAAAAGTATCAATCTACTCTATGAATGCACTTGTCCAGTATCAAATCTCCAATGCCAAAATGGAGGGTATCCGAACCCAGCCAATTGTGCCATTTGTAATTGCCCCTGGGGGTTTGGTGGAACGTTGTGTGATCAACGTCAAGTTGGAGATGGAAATTGTGGATCGACTGTTACAGTAAGTATGATTGAAATGAAAATGTGGACGTGGGCAAAATTTTTGTGGTCGATGTGGGGATCGAACTTATAACCGATGGAGTGGAAAACTAGAACACTACCACTACACTAAAAGGCAAAGGATATCTTTCTGTAATGTTTAGCTATAGCCGTTGATAAATTTTTGTATCATTTTTTATAAATGCAAAATCAAAGTAATTTGCGCCGATTTGAACTCACTATGAAAGGGGCTATAAAAATTTTAAAAAATTGAAAAATCGAAAAAATTGAAAAAAATCGAAAAAAAATTGAAGAAAATCGAAAAAAATCGAAAAAATTGAAGAAAATTGAAGAAAATCGAAAAAAATTGAAAAAATTCGAAAACATTGAAGAAAATCGAAAAAAATCGAAAAAATCAAAAAAAATTTTTTACCTTGTTAGGCTACGTCATCTTATCAAACTTTAACCGGCAGCCTTGGCCAAGATGACGGCATCACTTACGTCAATTTCACATCCTGCCATTACCATATACAAGCACCAGCTGGCAACAAGGTTCAAATTAAAATCAATGCTATTGGTGATGTATGCTCTCCGGGATGTTATTATGGTTCTACGGAGTTTAAACTAGGCAATTTCCAACGAAGCGGATATAGGTATCGTGCGATTTTTTGAAAAAAAGGGAAAATGTTTGTAGATTTTGTTGTACAGAAGATATACCTTCGGTAGAGTTGGTTTCGACCGGAGATTTGATTATTGTTAGCATTTATACACGAAGTAATAGACAAATGTTTCAGCTGCAGTATAAATATGGTATGTTTTTACAATTTTTACCCCCTCCAATTGAATAACTAAACAATGACAAAAAAGTTTTAGTAGCTGGATCTTCAAATACTACAACACCTTTTCCACTAATTTCCACAACACCAACACAACCTTCATCATGCGCAGATAATGATACCAATTGTTCATATTGGGCGAACATTGGGTATTGCACCAATTCAACATACCAATCATATATGGCACTAAATTGTAACAAATCATGCAATTTATGCTCGATTATGGCTGCGACGACAAAAACTTCAACCACGACTACTACGGCTCGACCTCCAACGACACAACGCCCAACGACAACAACTTCAACCACGACTACTACGGCTCGACCTCCAACAATACAACGCCCAACGACAACAACGTCACGTCCGCCGTGCAATGATAGCGATGCAAATTGTGCGTATTGATATAGCGTCGGATACTGCACGAATCCAACTTATCAAGCATCTATGGTATATTATTGTCCCAAAATGTGCAATTTGTGTTAAAAATTTTTTATGGTTCTATAAAAGTTGTTAAAAAACAATTACAGGGTAACGCAAAAAACCGCACTTTTGCGATTTTTCGAATTTTTTCATGGAAGACAACTTTCACGGAAAGACAATTTTCGAAAAAATAAAAGAATTAAAAAAAATCGAAAAAAATTCGAAAAAATTGAAAAAATCGAAAAATATTGAAAAAAATTCGAAAAAATTGAAAAAAATCAAAATTTTTTTTTTAAATTTAAAATATTCGGAAAAAATTGAAAAAAATCGAAAAATATTGAAAAAAATTCGAAAAAATTGAAAAAAATCAAAATTTTTTTTTAAATTTAAAATATTTGGAAAAAATTCGAAAAATCGCAAAAGTGCAGTTTTTTGCGCCACCCTGTAGGCTTAAAAAATTTAGACTATACAATGGATCACAATGTTTCGATTCATTCTTCCATAATTTCACTAATTTCCGTTACATAAGATTTTTTCCATTTAGGAGTCACATAACTTTCAAACTTCGGTCGAGACCACTCACGGCGTGTATCCGTTTTATCGTTTAACGCAGTTGGTTTTGTGGTAAAAATGTGCCTAGCTTCATAAACACGAATTTGTCGATCTTTGAAAATTGTTTTGTGCAGTTCTTTGACAGCATTTTGAGCTGAATTCTTTTCGATGAATTCAATAAATCCCCACATTGATCGTTTATTAATTTGACAGTCAATGTGAATTTCTTGACAATCATGGTAGCTTTTATTACATGCAATATGGATATTTAGTATCTAAATGATCTTTTGGGCGACACTTTTATAATCACGAACCTGTCCAACACGTGAAAAATAGCTCAAAATTTCATCATTTTTAGCTGTTCTTGCCAAATTGTCCATAAATATTATCCTATCATAGGAATCAGGTGCATTCGATCCAATGTGACGGAGGAATTTCGTAAATTCTTTTTCCATTTTAACATAATTATTTCGATGAAAAGTTTTTTCATTTTGTTCATTCACTTCATTTAAACAAACGACAACTTTTTTGAATTTGTTCTTTTTTTTCTGTTTAAGATATTTCATAAGGGGTTTGGATCGCTCACGTTCACCATTTACTAGTTGCCTCCGAACTTCTTCTAGACGTGATTTCTTTTCAAGATTAAGATTTCTAACTCTAAAACATCTAACAACGAATGGCGTATCTAAATTAGTTAATAGAATCGGGAGACCGAGCGCCTTCGGCGCTCAAGGGATCATCCCAAAATTTTTTGCGTTTTTCGGTTCAGTTTTTTCCAATGTTTTGCGAATTTTTTTAATTTCTATTCAACTTTTCGTTTTGTTTCAAATAAATCGATTTTTGTTCAAAAAAGAACATTTATTGAAAAAACAGAAATATTTCGGCGAGGACGGGGATCGAACCTGTGCCTTTCCGACTGCAAAATAATGCTTTACCAACTGCGCCATGAAAGCAACGTATTTCACATTTCTGACAAAATCCGTAACAGGATTGGACTTAAGGTGAAAAATTCAGTGACGCAGACAAACAGACAGACATTTCTTGTTTAATATAGGGGAGGGGGCAAAAGAAATGGGAATTTGGTTCCAAAAAATACTTTTGGACCAAATTCCCGTTATTTTTGGACAAAAATCCCGTTATTTTTGAAAAAAATCCCGTTACTTTTAGACCAAAATCCCGTTTCTTTTGCCCCCCCCCTCTCCTATATTAAAAGATAGCTTTATGCTACAATACCTAGGATAAATAAAATGGTGGTGCTATGAAGGCTTACCTGATTTATTAGCCGTTTCTTTATTAACTTCATTTGGTACATTAGTGTTTTTTAATGTTGATTTTATATACGATCTATTTATACTGTTGGAAAAATTCTCTATTATCTTATCCTCTTCTAGTGTTTCATCACTAATCAGGTTCAGGTTCTGGATATTATTCTAAAAACAATTTAAAAAAAACTTTTTCACATTTAGTTACTGTAATGAACATATTGATGTGTATTTGACAAAATAGATAATTCATTCGAGGGGTTGGCCGAGTGTTTAGCATAAATAATGGCCTCTTTCCAGGAATATCTGAATAATGAGGTGGTAAAAATCCCAAGAGGTCTAAAATTTCAAGTTTATTGCCAAAATTTCACGTTTATTGGTTGTATTGTTATTGTTGTTTTATTTTGTTATTGTTGTTGAACAACCAAAAATTTTTGTTACGTCTCAAAATTAAAAATGTTAACGTTGAAAATAAAAGAAAATCGAATTATTTTCAAGTTCAACAACAATAACAATGCACTCAAACCCCCTTAAACCGGTACGTCGATAAACCGGCACCCTTCCTTTAACTCTTTAAACCGGCACCTCTCGTTTTTTTACATTGGAAACGTGCGAATTTCATTGAATCATTCGCATATTTCAAACAACTGAATTGATAAATCAATTTTTTGTGAAATTACCGTGCTTTGTTTATAAAATTTTCGTTATTTTTTATTGAAAAATTTAGTTGTTTGTACAATGATAAATTTTATTATTTATTGCATTTTTTCTCAACCGGGGGTGTCATCCTACTATTGTGATATTATTTTAAGCAAAGAAGATTCAATTCTACAAGGAATCGATCATGGTTTTGATCCAAAACGAAAAAGATGAGGGCATCTAAATTTCCGGAAATGGAGAAACAGCTTCTGAATTGGTTTGTGTCTACGACCAGCAAAATATCCCGGTTACAGACCATTTAATGCAGGTTAGCCCATTTTGTTTGATGTAAACAATAATTTTATTAATTTTTATTTTAATGTAATGGTTTATTTTTTAGACAGGCTATGAAATCGTTTTAAAACTCAACAACAATAACAATATCTAACAATAACAAAACTCCAACTACAATAACGAAACAACCCTATTTACCGCTAAGAATGTAAAGCTTACCGTATGAATTATAAATTTCTGGGGGTAGTAAACCAGACGATGGCCACCGATTCATATTCATAAAATTATATACTGTTGTGAACATATTTTCCTCTAAATTTAGGCTAAAAAATTGATCCTTCCAAGATTTCAACGCTATCTAAACTGTTATCGTATTTTATTTCTATAATCTAAAAAAAATTACTTCAATAATTGCAGCTGGTTTATAGCATAAATACCCATGTACTTTTGAATGTGCGGTCAATAAATTTCGTTCCCATTGTAAATTTAATGTCGAATGCAAAAATTTTCTCCATTCAACCGAATACCTTTGTATCAACTGCTTGCCTTTAAGTTGTTTTAAAAACTAAACAATTTTATGGACCTTTCCAAGGGAAATTTATTTACCCCAAATCGTCGATGCTCTTTCATATAAATTTCGATAAAAAGTCGAAAACACTCGTTAAAAACAACTTCAGCCAAATATTTGTCACGTATTTCTTCAACCGCGGAATTTATGATCTCATCATTATGATAAAGACCACAAAAGTAGTTTTTCTACAATTTTATATGGAAAGCTTGAAAAAATCAGTTTACATAATATCCGGTATAGGGTCTAGTCTTTTCCCAAAGAAAGCATTTTTGTTGCTCGCGAACTGTAGAAAGGTTAAATGAAAGTGGCAGTTCGTGGGGTAACCATTCATGACCAAGTCTCTTTTGTGCAAAGCATTTAAAATATTTTGTAGAGGGATGAAATGAGCTGCTAAAATGAACCTATACTGTTGGATCAAAAAGAAATTCGCACGACACACGATAAATAGCGGCCTCCCAATTTGGCCTATGCACCACTTTTGTGTAACAAATTCAAAATTTGAAACGCAATTATCTCGAAAACTACAACGATTCAGAACATGCCGTAAAAACAAAAAATGCTCCATTTTTCATGATCTTTCCGAATATATCTTTTTTTCATATGATTGTAAATTACTGGACTGGTCCTTTAAGGGATCAAAAAAGTTACAAATTTCTTACACAAGATCGCGGTTGGTTTTTAGCATACCATTTGTAGTGTAAATAAAGAAAAATCTGTCAATATTTATAAATATTAATTCGATTTCGTTAGGTAAGAGGAATGAAATTTTTGTGTTTCTGTCTGAAATTACATTTTTTGCTTGAAAAAGTTTTAAAAGCTTATACTTTTTTTCAATCGATCCAAAATTCTTTCATACATCATTTGCAAAAATTCAACATCATACGAACCAAACCAAAAGTTCCTTGGATTATCTTTAGTATCATCAGAAGTTAGTCGTGTGCGATATGAAAACGTGTATGTAGGGTGCAATGCCATGGGGAATACGATATTTTAGGGCTACTAAAAGTTTAAAAAATTTTTTTAAGAGGGGAAAATCAGTTAGGGTAAATTTATCCATAGGTGTTTATCTTGTTCGAAGTTTTTAGCCTATTTTGGAAAGTGACCAATTATAAAATTGTAGAGCGCGATTTGAGCTACAACTTTGTCCTTGGTCACGTTTTGCCTAGCCTTACGGAAATATGCTAAAAATTACAAAAGAGATAAATTCACTTGGACAAATTTACCCCAGACGATTTTCCCTTTCTTTTAAATAACAAATAAGCGATGTTTCAACATCTTTTGTTAGTAATAAATCTATTAAAATCGGATGTTTATTCAATTATTCAATAAGAAATTACTGTTCGATAAAATCAATATATTATAAAAATTTTGATTAGTTTCAAGGCATTGAAAAATTTACCCGACCCTGATTCAGGGAAAGGTGGGTGTATTGAAGCGAAAATCCGTGAAAATTTCTAATTTTAGTTCATTTTTGCTCCAATACACCCTCCCCTTCCCTGAATCAGGGTCAGATAAATTTTTCCATGCGCAAAGCGAGGAATCGGGGGAGGGGGGGAGGGTAAACTTTGCATCAGCACTTCCGAAAAATTTTTTTAAACCCCTAGAAAAGTCATTTTTGCAAAAATGACTTTCCTAGGGATAATTTTATGCGAAAAATCGATTGCGCGCACCCTCGAAGCTTGAAAATGCTTCCTTGACCCTGATTTAGGGAAATAAGAGAAAAATTTCGGTAGTGACGATTCCCCCTTTTAATAAATAAAACGACGTTCTATACATCTTTTTTATAAACAAGGCGGTTATATATGGTTTATTAAAGAATATACAAAAATCACTATTCAAAATCTACGAACCCATAATACACACGTTAAAATGGGGACACGGAGTGCCACTATTTTCGAGGACTAGAAAAAATGCAGGTAATTTGGAAAAATCTAACGTTGTTTCTTGTCTTTTCCGGTTCCGTCCTATCCGGTTCCGTTCTATCGGCGTATACCGTTTCCATTTGGGTATCAAATTACTTTTTGTTGGATCCGAATCCCACACATATACTAAACACTGAAATATGCTCGCAAAACTCTGGATTTCAACGTGGGATCCCCAGTGATTTGTATTCGATACATCTTCAGAAGACTCGCGAATTCCACTTTTCAAATATGCGTCTACTGGATTCGACTGGTCTTGTGGGGGACTAATTCGTGGTGAAACCAATTCTATGATAGTTGTATCTGTGCGTTTCTGTTCCAAGAAACGGCACGTTGCTTCGCGCATCTTTTTGTGCACATTAGTGGCATCCTCGTGCATTTGATCCAGCACATAATCGATCCCGGTTATACAATAGGCTAGCGCCCTAAAATGATACTTTATCCTTATATATAAAACGCGCTATGTGTGTCTGTCTGTTTGTGCTATCTCTGTCACCTTAAATCCAATTCCGTCACGGCCTATACCAATCGATAGGACTCGGTGAGTGAAGAAAAATGACACCAAAATCATGGGAGGTATCCCCTCTGGAAAAAAAATTAAAAATTCAATTTTTTATTTTTGCCTTTTAACTTAGGTATTTGATCAGAAATGAAAGCCCGTTGCCTTCATGGCGCAGTTGGTAAAGTGTTAGTTTCTTCGAAGAACAACCTCATAATGGATCCCGCATAAATCTTCAGAAAAAGGCCAACTAACCTAAACAGACAATTTCCACCTTCAGCTACCTTCTTTATATTCTTTGATTCAGGCTTTTTTGTATACTGAATATCTTCAAATGTATACGTTTCGCGTTCTAAGTCTTTGATTGAATCATGTGGATAAATATGTTGAACTATTGTTTCATTAAAACCCAAAAGCTTTATAACATTTTTTCGTCTCCAAATTAATGTCGGTAGACAAAGTTTAAAATGAGTTTCCGGTAGGATTAATTCCATTTCGGGTGGGTTTTGTGGTACTGTATTGTTGGAGATGTTCTTTTTATGCTTTTTAGAAGATTCGGGTTTTTCTAGATATGCTGTTTTTGAATGGGCATTCTTTACATGCTTGGATGGAGAGCTAAAAAAATGGTAAAATATCTAAAAAATATTAAAGAAGGGTGAAAATCACCGACTGAAAATTTGTCCCACGATGTTTATCTCATTATAAGTTTTTAGACCATTTCCATAAGGCTAGGCAAAAAGTGATCAAATATAAAGTTGTAGATTGCGACTTGAGCTGCAACTTTGTCATTGGTTACTTTTTGCCCAATCTTATGCAATAGGCTAAAAACTTCAAATGAAATAAACATCATCGGACAAATTTCTCATATGCTATTTTCCCCTCAATTAAAAAATGATCGGTTAGCTAATTTTTTATTCAAAAAATGTCTACATATTTTCTTGTATCACATTTTACCTTATAGTGGTTTTTTCAAGTTTTCTCTCGAGCGTTTTTATTTGTTTCTTTAGCTCAATAATTTGAGAATCCCATTCTTCGTCTTCATCCCATTCTTCAATATTACTCTCTTCTCTTTCGGGAAAATCATTATAGGTAAATTGATCAAGCGATAAATCTGCCCTGCCGGGGATAATGTTGAAGCCATTTAGTGCCTAAATTTGTTGAATTTCATAATAGGAATAGAAATTTTTACTGGGTCTTGACGTTTTAAATACCATTGAATAAAATTATGTTCTAACATAGGTGGTAGTTCATTTTTCTCCAAATTGATATATTGAATTATTTGGTTTGTTTCAAGTTGCATGATCATATCTAAAATTTATATTAGGTTAAAGGACCAGTCCAGTAATTTATAACCATATGAAAAAATGATATATTCGGAAAGATCATGAAAAATGGAGCATTT
>JAQGBS010003780.1:0-11080 GCA_034698545.1 Acrobeloides obliquus
AACTCTTTGTAGTTTGTTATTGTTATTTAGATGTATCCTATAAAAATATTATTGGCGTATAAGTAAAGCTTGGAATTGTGTACAGGGTGAGCCAAAAGAATCGTACGATTTTTGTCGAAAATTTTTCAAAAATCGCATGAAAATACCCATTTAGTGATTTTTGAACAAAATTTTTCACAGTAAACGCAAAAGTACGGTTTTTTTGCTCACCCTGTACATAAAAAATTATTAATTTTGAATTGCGATGACAAAATATAAAATTTTTCCAGAAAAATAATTTTTTCTTGAAAATCGAATCCTTTCTTTGTAGAAATTGATTTTAGTCCAATTTTTGGAATCTAAATTCAACAAAAGGATTGATGGCAAAATATTGTTTTATGAGTTTCATTAAGCTGTTTAACGATTTTTTGTGTAAGCCACTGCTGATATTTATTCTTATATTCGCAATTATATTTTCTATTTACCTATGACTTGATGTAGATTTTAGATTCGTATTTAATTATAGAGTATTAAAAAATTTTGGTTGATACAATCGTAAAGTATCTTTTTATGCTACTCTAAAATTCTACACAAGTATTTGTCTTTATGCTTAAAATTTGACTACCCCATTAGTTTGATGATATAATTTATTCAAGAGATATAATTATGGATAAAAATATGGGGTTACAAAAAAAAATCGATTTAAGAGACAAATGATACGAGTTGATAGGCTCCCGCTTAGACTTTAAATTGAATTTTTGGTGTAGGCAAAAGCAGAGTCTTGGATCAACAGGTGCTAAAAAATCACCATTTGGTCATTCTTGACGAAAATTTTTTCTCCAAAATTACTCAGGGGTAATTTTATGCGAGAAATCGATGCAATCCAGAAACCGCCAACTTCAAACACAATTATCTCAAAAACTACAACGATTCAGAACATGCCGTAAAAACAAAAAATGCTCCATTTTTCATGAACTTTCCGAATATATAATTTTTTCACAGTGTTTTTTTCCAAGTGGACTGGTCCTTAAAAAAATTAAATATGACATTTTTCACAAAAAATTTCGAATAATTTTCTCATTTTCGGCGGCTCTCTCACATTTTTTGATAAAAATGACAAAATTTTTGGCCAATACTCTTCTTGTGCCTTACAATGGCTAACTGGTTCACCACCATATGCCATGTAGATACCTAAATTTAAAAAGCCTCATAATTAAACAAGTTTTTCCTATCCGTACATTGGGAGAGGGATTAGGGTCGCCACAAGCACGGCACAAGCTATCGTACGATCGTAAAATTAACGTAAGGGTACGACGAAATCGCCACAAGCTGTCGTATGATCGTACAACGCAGTACGATGGCATCGTACGAAATTCGTACGATAGCTTGTGGCCATTTCGTTCGTCGTACGAGTGTATTTTACACTTGTACGATGACTTCGTACGATAGCTTGTGCCGTTGCTTGTGGGGACATAATAGCTTGTGGCGACCCTTAGGAAGAGGGAATTGTTGCGATGGGGATATCATCATTTTTTGAAACTTTCTACGTAAGAGGAGTGGAGGTATCGATTGATTTTGAGGGGTTTCCACCTTTTTTGTATGTTCTTACCAAAATATTTGTTCCAGACAAAATCCATATGTGGGACATATGGAGCATCAATTAGATGTCCTCCAGGTTTAACATCAACAACAATATTGTTATGGCCAGATTTTTTTAAACGTTTATAGAAATAATCAGCAGTTTCGGTAGAGTTGATTCCCAAATCATCTAGGGTGGCCTGAAAATTTTTTGCTGTTTAATTTTTTGTGGTCACAAAAACTAATTTTTGCAAAATTGCATAAAATATCTTACGATGTAATAAATTCCAGTATTTTTTGGGATATTTTCTACCGGACCCAATCTCCAATGATTCTCGGGAACTTTTTTATAGAAGCCATTATGAGTAATAGCCATTTTACCATCGATTTCACATACGACTTCTTCTTGCTCTATGCCATAACCACTATAATTTTATTTTCCAGCACAAAAAATTTCTTCAAAGAATCTACTTTTGTGGTGCAAAATAAGGTAGCAACTTCCCATTTTCTTTGAATGTAGTAAATTCTTCTAAAGATGGAGATCCGTTTACATTTATTACACAAGTGACCTAAAGATTTTCGCAAACTTTCGTGTTTAAGGACCAGTAAACTCGAAAAAACCCTATATAAAAATAGTATATTCACAAAGATCATGAAAAATGGAGTAATTTCTTTTTTACGACAGCCTCTGAATCGTTGTAGTTTTTGAGATAATTACGTTTGAAATTTAAATTTGAGTTCATGTTTTCGTTGTAATACACAAACTTTTCCAAAATTTTTTGCATAAAAATAAATTATTTTTAATCTTTAAGATAAAGATATTTACATTGAAATTTGACGATTTTAGTGCAAAAAATTTTAAAAAGTTTGTGTATTACAGCGATAACATGAACCCAAATTTAAATTTCAAACGCAATTATCTCGAAAATACAACGATTCAGAGGCTGTTGTAAAAAAGAAAAATGCTCCATTTTTATAATCTTTCTAATTATATTATTTTTCTTTAGCCTTTTTCCGAGTGAAAGTTATATACTTTATGATATCTTTGAGCACACAGCATTGCTAAACATGAGCCAAAAGACCGTCCGATTATACCACAATTGTTGGTTGTATAAGGAAGGTTGCATAAAAATTCGATTGCATACTAAAAAATTGGATCATAGTTGTGTAAGTATTTTCATCGATTCACCGCCTTAAAAATCTATTAGAAAGCTCTTTTCCGGAGAAAATTCGAATTGTAGTTCATTTTCGCTTCAATATACACCACCACCTTCCCTGAATCAGAGAAGCATTCTTGAGGCTCAATCGATTTTTAGAAGACCCCTTGAGGACGTCATCTTCACAAAGATTTACCAAGAAGCACTTTATCGACTCAATAATTTTACTTTTTTCTCAAAAATCCACCTCAAAATATTCCATATTGACATCGGCTAATGTTGATGGCAAATTTTTGTAGTTAAAAAACGGTAAGCACAGGGTCACAAATCCATGTGAAGCAAATAAAGCGGCTCTATGCTCTTTTATGCCTCCACTAGAGCCAAACATGTCTATTAGAGCTGGGAATGGTCCCTGGCCTAAATTTTTCTAAAAATGTCATTTCTAGAGGTAAAAATAGCTGAAAAACACGAATCCGACGTCCAAAAATTTTTTTGACTCATAAAAACCCCTTAAAATGGCCAAAAACGTGTTTTTTTCGAAAAATTGACCCCAAAAAATTTCAAAATTCTACTTTTTTTGGGACACCCTGTAAAATAAATGTTTAATCTTTTAAAGGGAACACAAATTACCTTTAGGCCTAAACAAGGTAGCGGTCATTTCAGGTGTCTCTATTTCGATCCTTTCCACATCTGGATGTAAAATATACCTTTCCAAAATAACTTTGTCTAAAACCTTGTCACCCGAATCTTTGAGCCTAGAAAAATTGGGATGTTTCTTTAAATTTAAAAAATTCTCACTCTAAATTATAAATTTTTGGTGGATCTACCGGGTCTAAGACAACCAACGCTGCGGGACGATTCGTTTTTGAGGCTATCATGGAGATAAACAAGCCCATTTTGTGGGCTTCTAAAAGTTGAACAGTATATTTTTTTTAATGAAAAATTGTTTTGCGACCTGAGTAAGTACCACTAATCGGTGCCATTGTTGAAAGATCAATTTTTCCATTTTGATCAGGCTTAAAAGTAGCATAGGCTTCATGAATGCCATTTTTGTGTGTTAGGCTAAAGAACTAGGGTAAAATAAAGATTATGAAAAAAAATTTTTACAAAAAACGCAAAAACTTTTGAATTTAACTGAGATTCGAACTTGAGTAATCGGTTAAAAGACCGACACGCTAGCCACACGGCTATGAAAAAACATATTTGTGACATTGATATAAAAATTTGGCCAGCATTTACACATTTTTTCATGGATCCGGGGTCCCTTGGATAACAAGTTCCGAGGGACTTCAAATCCATGAGTCTGGGAACCCTTGGGTCCCGATGGACCCAAAAAAAACCCGTATTTAGGTCTCGGACCAGCGTTCCTGGACCCAGGATCCTCATGGGATCCGGATGTTTCGGCGAAAGTGTCAAAAATAGCACACCAAAGAAGTAAGCGCGATGAAAAGAATATAACGAGTAAATCCGAGGAGGGGGCAAGAGAAAAAGTTTCGAAGCCATTTAAGGAAGTCAAACATTCGTTGGCTGCAATAGAGCAGTAGGTTAAGCGTCAACGCCAAAATGGAAAACAGAAAAAAACAGTGAAGGTTCATACCGAGCAGTCCAACAATAATCTTTTGCGACTCTCCACGACACAGGACCCATGGGTCTCGGACCTCGTGGACCCGGTAACCAGATCCAGTACCCCTGGGATCCATTTGGGTCACAGTGATCCCAGTCCCATATTCATAGTCTGGGACAGCATTGATGAAATGAAAAAAATTAAGAAATCTTTCTCACCTCAAATGTAACGTATAAAATCTTTTTGGATCTAATCCTGTAGCTAATATATCAATCTCCTCATCAAACATAGATTTCTTTTGAGAAACATACAGGCTCATTTTGGAACAAAAATTTGTGCGCCACAAAAATATCACAAATGACCACACATTATCAAAAGCGTGGCTTTTATTTATGAAAAAAACCTGACCAAAAGAATACTACAATCATTGTAGTCTTAGATCAACAACACTCTTTTATATAGAAGAAAACAAAAGTTCAGTGGACTCAAATTCTGAAAAAATTTACAAGGTGACATGAAAAAATTTTTTCATTTTTATCGGAAATAGGCTAATTTAGGGCCATGAAAGCATTTTCAAAAAGATTCGACAAGGCGAGCAATCGATTTCTCGCATAGAAAAACCCCCATAGGCTTATTTTGGTGAATATTAAGGGTGTAATATTAAGGATGCGCACTATCAGTTGTGCCGCGCGCGGCACGGCACAACTCGCGACACAACTGATAGCGCGCACCCTAAAAAAACTTGAAAAATCGCAAATTTTCCATGTTTTGTGACACCCTATAAAAAATTTAAAAATTTTCATGTGCCTCAGAGGTAGTGACGAATGTTTTTATATCACGGTCAGTCATCTGTAATGTTTGTAATTTATTCCATCATAGGCACATGGCAAAATTCTTTCTATTGCATTGAGACTCGAACCAAAAGTTGTCTGATTCAAATCAACAGTATTACCCACTTAGCTATGCTGACAAGTAGTTTCTTATACAAAATTTGAATGACAATATGTTTACAAAAATGTTGCGGTTGGTACTACTACAAGGTCGAAATTTAATATGAACAACCAGTGATTGCCATGGTGTAGTGGTTCGGTGCGCTGCCAAGAAGTTCGGCATCATCGGCGCTAGCGATGATTCTGTTTTCCTTTCGTCCAAAAGATTTTGCCCTGCAGTATTTAGCGGAAAAATCTAAGAGGAACACTTCAATTACAAAGAGGAACCAGTGATCGATCGGGATAACAACAAAAAAAATATATTTAAAAACTTTTATTATTAAATTTTTGGGATCATATGGCAAGAAACAAACAAATACAACAAAAACTATAAAAAACAAATTAGCATTTTAATGTACAGTATCTAAAGAAGGGTCCTTTGCATAATTTTGGATCTTTGGCAACACATTCACGAGACTCAAAGCCAATCACTTTGCCGTTTTTGCAAGGTTGTGTGCTGGCGAATTGCTGAAAATTCAAAATTTTCGTTTTAATACACACGAGTTTATATGGTCTACAAGGTGGCCCGAAAAAAAATTTGCATTTTTGCGGGAATTTTTAAAATTTTTAGATTTAAAAATATTGAAAAAAAATCAAATTTTACCTGACAAACACCTAACCACGGTGACCAAACTTCATCTGAATTTCCTGGAGCTCCAACCGGCAACGGTTTTGTTTCCTTTTCCGGCATTTCAGGGGGCATTATACCAGGAGGGTGACCACTTTCGCTCGATGCTTCAACCGGTAGAGGTTTTCTCACGGGTCTCGCTGGTTCATCTTCGGTGGCACTTTGTCGTGGTTGTTCTAATAAAGCGAATTTTCGTATTAGTTCAGCTTGTTTTCGAGTGTGTAAGTTACCTTCTTGAGGTTCTTGTGAAGGCGCAACTTCGGCCGGGAGGTCTTTGGGGCAATAGGAGACCTGCATGAGAGAGCCTTTGCATTTTTTGAGGTCTAAGCACTTGCGGCGTCGGAGTCGGCGTTCGCCAGGATGGGTGCATTTCGTCCAGTCTCCCCATTTACTGAAGTAGCCATCGACCTAGAAATTTATGTAAGAAAAAAGAAGGATTTTCTTATTTTCTCTGAAAATCAGGATCATTCACGATTTTTATGTGGCCACTGAAAATCTGATACCATGGAAATCAGGTATTACTCTCAAAAATTCTCTACCTCATCTCGCTCTTCTTGTTGATCCTCTTGTGCTCTTTCTCTAGCCGGGTCAGTAAAATCATGACCATCTTCACCCGATTGTGTCTTCAACGGTCTGATATTGATCTTTCTGGGCTCTCCGTTCAGCTTCAAACCAAGTTTTCTGACCCTAGTTGGGCGTATGGCTTTGAGCTCTTCTTTTTCTGGTGCAGCTGTGGGAAGTGGTTCTCGGTGGCCTTCTTCAGGAGATGGGTCTTTGGGTCTACGAGGTTCGGCTTCTTCAGAAATCTTGGCTTCTTGTTCTTTTGAAATTTCTCGCAGGCTGCCATCAGACATATGGCGCTAAAAAGAATGTAATACAATGGGACCAGAGTCTGAAAGAGAATGAATTTTTGAGATACCGCCGAAAAGGTGGACCAAAAGGGCACATGATAAGCAAATACAAAAAATTTCATGAAAATCGGAAAACTTTAACTTCGGGCTGGGATTCGAACCCGTGACCTATAAGTGAAACCATGTTACATTATCCACTTGGCCACGTGAGTTTTCTTATTTTGTGAGCGATATATATCTCGTTTTACTCGTCTCATTGAGCTGAGTCGAATGGCGTGAGTGTTTTTAAAATTTCGAGTCTATGCCAAACACCACCGTGCCCAGGATTTAGGTAAAAATGGCTTAAATATTTTTTCTTACCAATTGTTTAGCCGCATATAAAGGCTTTTTCACGCCGCTGAGTTTTGATGACCGTTGTTTAGGCCTGGCTTCTTGCTGCTCTTCTTCAACTGATTCTTCCGATTTTGGTTTCCTCTCAATAGGCTTCTCTTCCTCTTCTACTACCTTTTCTTTTACCTCTTCCTCTTCTTGCTCTCTAGGCTTGGGCTCCTCTTCTTCCTCACTTCTATGCTGCTTTCTCTTGCTAGATTTTGGCCTCTTCGTTGTTGGTTCTTGAGTAACTTCTTCAGATTGAGCCTCTTGTTCTTCTTCATCATGAGCCTTTACCTTTCGTTGCTTGTCATCCTCTTCACGATTCTTTTCCTTTCTGTTCTTTAACATCTCTCGAATTTCTTGCATTTCTTTCAAAGCCTCTTCATCCGATGACTTATGATTAGCTTCTCCCTTTTTCTTCGATTTTTTAGACACTGCTTTCTTCGGCTGTGGTTTTTCTTGTTCTTCTTGATCACTTTCATCATTGCCCAAATCCGCGGCCGCAGCTGAAGACTCGTTGAGCAATTCCAGAAGCTCTTTTTCCATATCTTTCAGTGCACCGGTTGAAGATTCGGGTTGTTCAGTGGTTGGTTCAGCCTCGGACTCTTGTTGAATGGGCTCTGGCTCTTTTTCTTCTTCTTCGGCAGAATCGTGGGATTTCTTCGGTTTGGGTGGTGATTTTTCAGAAGAGTCGGCTTTGATTTTGCGAGGTTGTGATGGTGGAAATTCTTTGGGAGGGATTTCGGCTGATGTTGCTGGTGGTTCGGCTGGTTGCGGTTCTTGTTCTCCTAAAATTTTCTGATGTTTAGTTTCTGCTAGAAGTTGAGACTAAACTGGGACTAGTCCTTTATATAAACTTTTTTCGGCATAGACTCGAATGAAAATAAAAGGAATGTTTGAAACGATACGAATGAAACGATGTCAGATCCAGACGGCGTCCGGAAATCGTTCGGAAGGGGTTTGAATTTGCCTGAATATTGACACGAAAACCTTAAATTTGGTTTCGTTCCATTATGTCATTTCATTCGTTTCGTTTCATTCGTTTCGTCCATCCTCTTCGTTCCATTAGAGCCTATACCCTTTTTCCGACTGGAGTGTCCTGGCATACCTTGATCTGGAACCGGTGCCTCTTCTGAACCAATTTCTGCGCTTCCTCGACGTCTACTGCCCTTATTTTTTCTTGGCTTAACAGGTTTTTCCTCAACAGCCTCTTCTGTAGTCTCAACCGGTGCTTCTAAAAACTTTTCCATTTACATTTTTTTAAACTTTCTCTATACCAGTAGTAGTTGAAGGAGCTTCAGTTTCTTCGACTTTTACTTCTTCAGTCGTCGATACACTTTCTTCAGTCGTTGTGGGCTCGAAAAGTGTTTCTGACTCAATAGGTTTCGCAGAGTCTTGCCCAAGAGTGTTGATAAACTCACGAGTGCAGCCATTTTGGAAGTATACCACACGGTCGCCATCATCGGGATGACCAAAATCTTCGGGTTTTGTCATAGCCGATTCGATATTGGTGATACATTCTCCTTCTTCATAAAAATACATGGCTGATTTACAGTCGAATTCTTCTCGCAAACACCGACTCGCACATTCTTCCATACTGGGAACGATGGATGTATTTTTGGCATAGCCCTTAATGATACTCTCATCTGCTCGGATAAACATCGTATTTGCACATTCCACCGGGAGATCTTCTAAAAATTTTTTTTGAAACTTTTTTATATTTCACAACGAAAACCTGCAATACAGAATTTTTCAAAATATCTCTTTCCAGGTGAGTATTGTCTAGCCATGGTGCCATCTGGTAGACTTCTATGTCTATATATGTTACATTGGAAAGAGACATGGTCATAAGTGAAAGAGGCACATAGGATAGAGCGGCCTTTGAGATCCTAAAATGGGGTTGAATCAAGTTTCGATTTAGATACGGCGATTTTTAGTGCTAAAATCTCTGGTCTGAATTTTTTATTTTTTGTTAAAAAAATGATTCTTTTGGGGGCGCTCCTCCTCCGTCCATGAACCCCAGAAGATGGAATGGTTGAAAAATGGTAGAAAACTGACCTTGTTGTTAATGCAAACTTCTTTGCACTGATCTTCTGTGATGTTGTCAATAAGTAAAACCTTGCCTTCCCATACTACATTGGTATTGTCGGAGACGAAAAAGGCACTGACTGTGTTTTCACAGATTGCTAAAAAGTTCAATTTTTTAAAGACTTTTAAGAAGGGAATCCATTTTTCTGGGGGGACACAAACAAACTATCTCCCAAAAATTGGCCCCCTAACACGCGAAAAAATTTTTTCATTATTCATTGCAAACATCCTCTTTTCCTCAACCGGTTGTACTACATACTAAAGTTGCATTTGCAACCAAGTGGTTGCAATTCGGTCACCCTACCTCTAGTGCGAGACCTTCTCGCGATAGCGCGCGACCTCCTACAAACTGGGTGGGATTTGGGGAAGTTTGTACAAGTGAGAAGGGGGGGGGTTGGTGGAATTTTTACCTTCTGAAAAATTATTTTTTGAACCCCATTTTTATTTTTAAACACATGTTCTTTGTACTCTTTTTAACACCTTTACACAAATTTCCAGGTCAAAGAAAATCGAAAGTACATTTTTCGACTTCTTCCCCTTCCGAGTTTTTCCAAGATAATTTCCCATAGTTTTTATTTCCTAACAAATTTTTTTTGCATAAACAATTATGGAGGCTGCGCTTTTCTTCTCTAACGGATTACGTAGCCGCAAAAAGAAAAATCGTGTTCGATTTGATTTGATTAGATTACATAAATCGTCTCGAACGGAACAATGAAAAGCGACCAATCGTTCCATGAAGCGTCGGTGTGTCGCATCAATCATGCGCTTTGTTTTCGGAGAGAAATTTAAAAAATGTTAGATATGTCATAATTTTTGAAAATCACAAACTTTTTCGATGTAAAAATGGCTCAAAAATTGGTGTTTTAGACAGATTAGAAAATTCAAAAAATCAACGTAAAATCGGGTCTTTAAGCTTCGGATTTGAATCCTGTGTGCATCGAATTTTGAATTGAAATTACTTTTTAAAATTTTCCCATACGTAAAAAAATTCAACTTGAAGTGCTCTCGGACCGTTTAGAGTCGGCACAGGTTTGCACATTCTATCGTACGACGGCCCCACAAGCTATCGTACGATTGTAAAATTAACGTAAAAGTACGATGAAATCGCCACAAGCTGTCGTACGACGCAGTACGACATGGCATCGTACGAAATTTCGTCGTACTCGTACGATAGCTTGTAGCCATTTCGTCCGTCGTACGAGTGTATTTTACACTCGTACAATACTTTCGTACGATAGCTTGTGACCGTGCGATAGCTTGTGCAGACCTTTAAGGCAATCTTTGAACGCTCAAGAAAGTGTCTCTTAACAATACAAAATTTTTTGCTCGTCTAATGGTTTTCCACCACTGCTATACATATGAAACATGTTCAAAAATGTAAAAAAAGTAAAGGAATAATAACCTAGAGCAAAACGCTTCCCTGATTCAGGGAAGGCTTGTATATTGAAGTAAAAAGTCGCAAAAATGCAATTTTTGGCTAAAACGACCCCTTTTGGGATAAGAATGTGCGGGGAATCCGAATTTGACATTATAAAATTCCTTGGATTCAAGAAAAGCTGTATATCGACGCGAAAGTTCGAGAAAATAACATATTTTGGTCTAAAAACAATGCTTTTTCTTATATTCATTTTTATTAACAATTTTGCGACTTTTTGCTTCAATACACAATACGCCTTCCCTGAATCAAGGAAGCGTTTTTTCGCTTCAAAAATGTTAAATTCGGATCTGTTGCATGTTTTTACCCCTAGAGGGGTCATTTCTAGAAAAATTTTCGAACAAATTTTCACCTGCCCCCTTATTGTGTAGTAGCTCCAAAAAATTACCTCCTCCAAATGGGTCATCACTAGACTTGACTGCAAAAATTAAATTAGGAA
>JAQGBS010003781.1:0-11077 GCA_034698545.1 Acrobeloides obliquus
CAGAATAGTGAGCCAACAAAGGAAGAAGTCGACAGCTTGCACGCCGAATATTGCCAGGCTTTGATCAAACTTTTCAATGAACACAAGACCAAATATGATATCCCTGAAGATGCCCAGTTGAACATTTCTTAAGTTTTATTATGTTGTTAGGTTTTATGCTAATTTTTAGCTTGCTAAATAGTTTTTATATAGGCTAGACTTTTATTGTGCTGTGTACTTTGATGTGATATTGACATGAATTTTTTAAATATATTTTTTTTTGTTTGAATCTCTAAAAAGGCACTTTGAATTGAGAAATTTGCATACACAATTTTTTATTAGCTTTTAAAAGTGTCTTATACTGTGACTGAATAATTTATTTTTGTTTGATAGCATGAACATATTTATAATAAAACTTTTTACTGGTTATTTATTTCTGAGTTCAAATTTCTCCTGGTGTTATTACCTTTTTTTAATTTTTCACGTGGATTTCGGGGGTGTATAGAGCTGCTTTTTGCATGCTACGCGGGTTAACCAGAGCAGCAATCAGTGCAAGTGATCCGGTGTGCCATACTCATCGCTGTAATTTGATTTTTGTTATTCCGCATGTTTGGTGAAATATTTTCATGTGTCACTGAAAGTGCGTCTACTGATAAGAATTCGATAAATTTGATGTGTTAAAGAGCTTAGACAAAGAAAGTATATACTTAATCTTTAAAAAATCTACAAGATGTATAAAAAACAACCGCGTGATTTTTTCATGTTTTTTCGACTCGAAAAATTTCTTCAAAAATGACACTATTAGGGCTAATTTTATGCGAGGAATCGATTATGCGCATTCTCGAAGCTTGAAAACGCTTTACTGATCCTGAATCGGGGTGTGTATATTGAAAAGATGACCAATTTTTGCTATAATACATCAATTTTTCTTTGATTCAGGATCAGGGAAGCGTTTTCAAGCTTTGGAAATGCACGCAAATTCTCCGTATAATTTTATCCCGAAAATCTAAAAATTTTCGCTTCAATACACACACTTCCATCCCCTGATTCAGGATCAGCTCAAATTCCTGTTTTTTTAATACATTCTGTATATCTAACTAAAATCAATACTTGTCTTTTAGTAGTATATTCTAGCTTGTTCTATAATATTTTTTTCAAAGTTTATTTTCAATGCCTTCTCATGTGCATTTAGACTAACTTCTAATAGTTTAATGTATCAGTAATTTTTTGTCTGGCAAAAAATTGTAATTTTCTCAGTTTGTCGTTTCCGATTTTGTCAGTGTTAGCAGGCACGAGCACAAAGATCTTATCTTTTGTATGTTGGCTAGTTTGCCTTCTCAAAATAGTCAAATAATGCGTTTCGATAAACTTTTAGTTTTTTAATCAGTTGTTTTTCGATCAGGAAAATTGTCAAAAATTATTTGAAAAAAGCCCGCCATTTTTTCTATATAACTCTGATAATTCTACTAGATAAAGGCGTGCCGTGATTGTAGTTTGAGTGGCGGAGGAGGAACTTAATCGAGCCAATTTTTTCTCTAGTTCGCAATTTTGTTGGCTGGCAAAAAGTGGGATTGTTGAAAAATTCAGCTGCTTTTTGTCGTCCATTAGCTTAGTCTAGATGATCAATGTTACAAATGTGAAAATTTTATCACTGACCATAAATATGAGAATTTTGATCTCGATATTTGTTCCTTGTGACCATAGACGTAGTCAGGATTTTTTGATAGGGAGGCTAAATTATCAAAAGTCATGTATCTCCCCCCCCCCCCCACTCTGCTAACATTACTGATAACAATGGAGATAAATTTGTCACATTTTGCCACTGTGAAAAAATTATATCGCGATCAAAATTCGCATATTTGAGGTCGGTGAAAAAATGAATACTTTATATAACTTTGAATTTTAGTCCAAAAAATCTTTATCCTTTTATGCTCGCTCATTCCGTTTTCAAATCGTTTTCCAAATTAAAACGACTTACCTGCCATTTACTCCAAGTTTATTATATTTTTTGAAAATTTCAACATTTTTAAACAAAGAAAAAAGAAATTTCCTAGGCACGAAATGAGCGTTATTTGAACAAAAGTCAAAAACCGAAGAAGAAAAAGCCTAGGCCTGCCTCGATTCCTCTTCCTTTTTGCTTTACGTCATCCACACACTGTTTTTATGTACGCACGTGGCATTTCAAATTTATCTATCCAGGTTTTCTTCTTCGTCGCTGACAAAATTTATTTGAACTTTGTCTTTCACTGTCTCATCGTGGAAAAAAACCTAATTTGTCCTTGAATTTTCTCTTTATCTATGGTGAAATTATGCATATTTTTATATGGTGAGAATGACGTGATTTTTGGCTTGTATAAATAGACGCGAATGGAAAAGAGTCGGGTTTTTTTGGACGCCGTTTTGTTTATGTTCTACGCGTGTTATCTTTTTTCGTGTTTTTGGTTTGTGTGAAAGTGTTAAGCTATGTTGATTTGGTCAACTTTTTCGGTTTAATATAAAAAGTCGGGATTCAACGGCGCAGTAGTGATGCCCATAGATGCACAGGGGGGGGACTGTCCCCCCCCATGTCGTCATATCGGGGGGGGGGGCAAAAATGCGAAAACATGTTGTATTTTGGCCCGAGACGACATGTTTTTTTATACTAAAAATACGACATTTTTACGTTTGGCGACCAAAAAAAGGATCAAAAACATGTCGTTTTCAAAAAAATTTCAAGAACATGTCGTACTTGGATAAGTGTCCCCCCCCCCACTTGTGCATCTATGGTGATGCCTAAGGGACCAGTCCAGTAGGAAAAAAGTTGCCATTTTGTTGAAATTCGGAAAGTTCATGAAAAATGGAACATTTTTTGTTTTTACGCATGTTTTGAATTGTAGTTTTCGAGAAAATTGCGTTCGAAATTTTCAATTTGTGTACATGTTTTCGTTGTAATACACAAACTTTGAATTTTTGCGGAAAAATTGATTTTTAAAATTTTTATAACGTGAACATTGTAGCAATTTTTTATAGCTAAAAGTGACGAACAAAATGACACGAAAATTATCCAATTTGAAAATTGTTTTTGGGTTGTTGAAACGAAAACCTTGATTCATGTTTTCGTTTCAATAACCCAAAACAATTTTCAAATTGGATAATTTTCGTGTCATTTTGTTCGTCTCATTTGCACGAATGATCGCGTCTATTGATGTTGTTTTGTCAAAAACACTATTTTTTGAAAATTTTATTATATAAAATCTGTTTCACGGAGAGGTTTCAAAAACAAGCATGGTCTAGTGGATAGCATCACAGACTTTGAGTTTTAAGGCCCGGGCTCGATCCCGCGCGGAGCCTAGTATTTTTGAATGGTCTAAACTTGAAAAAAATTTGCATATGGGTAATTTTATGTGAAAATCTGATGTTATTTTTTCATGAAAAAATAATCTTCAAACTCAAGGTCTGTGATGCTATTCATGCTTTTGAAATCCCTCCGTGAAACAGACTTTACCTTCATTTTCCTAGAATTCGAATGAGTACCTTGGCCAATAATACCAACGGCTTTTCCACCCACAATGGCGTGAAAGTGAAATACCCGGCAGGTGCGGGTGTTACCGTTCTCCTCGGAGCACAATGGGGAGATGAAGGCAAGGGCAAGATCATCGACTTTCTTATCCAACACCACAAAGTCGACATCACTGCGCGTTGCCAGGGTGGAAACAACGCCGGGCACACCGTCATCGCCAATGGCAAAAAATACGATTTCCATTTGCTGCCTTCTGGAATGATCAGCGAACGGTGCGACAACGTCATTGGAAATGGTGTGGTCGTGAATCTCGATGCGTTCTTCAGCGAGTTGGACCACAATGGAATTACCAGGGATATGCCGGGCTGGGAGAACCGAATCAAGATTAGCAACAGGGCACATTTGGTTTTGGATGTGCACAAACAGGTGGATGGTAGGCAAGAAGATAGTTTGGATACGAAATCGAAGATTGGCACCACAAATCGTGGGATTGGCCCGACTTATTCGAGCAAATGTTTCAGAAATGGGCTGAGGATTGTTGATTTGTTGGGAGATTTTGACGATTTTTCAAAGAGGTAAAGGGTTCTACAATTAGTCTGTTTCAGCGAGAGAGACCATAGATCGGACGATCGCCTTACTTATCCACTAAGCTATGTGGGCAGCGCTCTCTCGCTGAAACAGATTATAAGATAATAAGAATTTTGAGCTACAACACAATAAGGCCACCCACTTAAAAAATTTTTTCCTGGAAATGACCCCTCTAGAGGTAAAAACATGCGGGGAATCCGAGTTTGTCATTTTCAAAGTGAAAAAACACTTTCCTGATTCAGGAAAGGTCAGTGTATTGAAGCGAAAAGTCGCAAAATTTCATTTTTGCAACTTTTCGCTTCAATACACAGCCCTTCTCTGAATCAAGAAAGTGTTTTTTCACTTCGAAAATGACAAACTCGGATTCCCCGCATGTTTTTACTCCTAGAGGGGTCATTATCAGAAAAAATTTTCGAAAATTTTTTCACGTGTGTGGCCCTCTTATTGTGTAGAGTAGCTCCGAATTTTAGATATCACTCATTAGTTGCTCATTATAAGAGGCAATTTCCTAGTATTGATATCGATGAAGCGGATGAACTTGCACGCTTGAAGGTATATAAAAAAAACTCTGTTTCATGACGAGGTTCGGAGCGCATGGCTGAATGGCTAGGATGCTGACCATTCATGTTAAACGGCGAGGGTTCGATCCTCCCAGAGTCGTAAATTTAAAAATTTTATCCCTGAAAATAAGCAAAAAAAGATTTGAAAATCAAATTTTTCCCTAGCAGAATCGAACCTGCGGGCTCAATTTTGCTTAACTTGCCAGATCGGACGGTCGGTTTCTCTATCAACTGCGCAATGGGGCGCCAACTTTTTTCAACCATTCTCGTGAAACGGACTATAGGACAACTCGTATAAATAAAATTTTAGGAACATGCTGAAAAACTCCGCCAATTGAACCTAGTGGCCGACACTGCCATGTTTTTGGATAGAATGCGTAAACAAGGCAAGAATATCCTCATCGAAGGTGCTAATGGCGCTCTATTGGATATTGACTTCGGTATTTTACTCTTTCACATATCAGTTGAAATTTTCTTTTGGTAGCCAAAAGAAAATTTTGATTTTTTTCTACTCTAGTAATATCTTGTCTTTTAGGTACTTACCCATATGTAACGTCAAGCAATGCAACAGTTGGTGGTGCCTGCACCGGACTTGGCATCCCACCAACGGCTGTTAAAGAAGTGATTGGAGTGGTGAAAGCCTACCAGACTCGCGTGGGAACTGGGCCCTTCCCCACAGAGCAGTTGAATGAAGTTGGAGAGAAATTGCAACAAATTGGTTTGGAGTGGGGTGTGACGACGGGCAGGAAGCGTCGTTGTGGTTGGTTGGATTTGATTCTGTTGCGTGGAGCTTCGATCATTAATGGATTTACTTTGTAAGGCTTAGTAAAAGACCAATCGGAAAAAAGTTGCCACTTTTTGTTGAGATTATGTGAAAATTCATGAAAAATGGAGTATTTTATGTAGAGATTTTTTATGTCGGATAAAATCAAAATTTGTCGTAAAAAAATGACAAATTTGTCAAAAATCGAAAAATTGAGCAAAAATTGAAAAATTCGTTAAAAACAGAAACATGGCAAAATTCAAACTTATTATGTTTTATCGATTTTTTTCTAGAATTGCTTTAACAAAATTGGATGTTTTGGACACTTTTGAAGAGATCAAAGTGGCTGTTGGCTACAAACTCGATGGTCAAGTTTTGACGGATCCTCCAGGTAGTCTATTGTTTACCTTTTTTACAGGATGGCAAATGGATTTTTCGACCAAATTTTCGCTAAAAATTTTTTTTAAATAGCCCTATGAGGGTTTTCTATGTGAGAAATCGATTGCGCGAATTGAAAAATCTTGAAAACTCTTCCCCCTGAACCCAATTCAGCCCAAAAACCATAAAAATTGCAAAAATCCGGTTTTTGGGCTGATTTGGAGTCCAAAATCAGCCCAAAAAACCAGATTTTTGCACTTTTTTAATGGTTTTTTGTGGCTAATTTGGGGTCAGGGAAGCGTTTTCAAGATTTTTCAATGTGCGGAATCAATTCTTCGCATAGAAAAATCCCCCATAGAGTTATTTTAGAAAAAATAAAAAATTTTTTGGCGATAATTTGGTCGAAAAATCGCAAAAATCAACTTTTTTTAGCTATCCTGTAAAATTAACTTCCTTTTTTTAGCTCATGCTGCCGACTGGGAGCGAATCGAAGTCGAATATAAGTCATTCCCCGGATGGCTCGAAACCACCTCCGAAATGCGAAGCTTTGACGAGCTGCCTGAGAATTGCAGAAATTATGTGAAATTCATTGAAAATTTCGTCGAAGTGCCTATCGGATTCATTGGAGTTGGCGCATCGCGTGAAGCGTTGATCGTGCGCAATTTATCTTAGGCTCAATATTGAGCGTTATGTTTATGTAGTAGGCCAATGACGTAGCCCAGAAATTTTTTATGGGAGACCCTTTTTTTGAGAAATACTTGATTTTAAACTGAAAATGCTCTAAAAATTATGATTTTTGTGAAAAAATGGAAAATTTGGGTGAAAATCGTAATGGGGGACGATTAAGATTTTTTATAAAAATTTTGGCCCGTCCCCCTCCCCCCTCTGCCTACGTCATTGGTAGTAGCATAATTTTAAAAAAATATTTTTTCTTTATGCCATTTTCTTTATTGTTTTAAAACGTGTGTCATTTTAAGCTCAAAATTACATATAACCCGATGTTTTTACAAGTTTTTTCAAGCATAAGCGTAAAATTTTGTTATACTATCCGCAGTTTAAAAATAGCAATTGTTAGATTTTTTCAACTTTAAAAATTTGAAACAAAATCTTTAAAATTTTTTTTGTCAGAAATGACTTTTTTTCAACAACAAAATTGACTTTCCCAAAAATTTCCTTTTAACCCAATTTTTTCGGAGTTTCGAAAAATTGCGTTTATGCTCTTTTTTCATATCGATATATTTTGATTATGTGGAATTTTTGATGATTTATTTTTTCTCTACCCTATGATGATTTTTTCAAGCAGGTTATCTGGTACTAGTTCAGAACAGAGGAAAAAAATTCTTTTCGAAAAATTTTTTGAAAATGACCACTCTAGGGGGTAATTTTATGCGCTGAATTAGCTTTTATGGCTTGGGTCTGCGATTTTTGAATTCAGCGCATAAAACCCTAGGGTGGTCATTTTCAACAAAAAAAATTTTTCGAAAAGTCCTCTGTTCCGAACTGGTTTCGGTTTTCTTTCATGACATTGTTCTCTATTGTATAGCTTTATAAAGCAGAAGTATTTAGTTAGGTCTCTTTTGGAATTATAAATTTAACTGATAAAATAAATATTTTTGATAGAAGCATTGGTACTCTTAAGGAAGAGGGCAAAAAAATTCAGAAGCGAGTGGGAATCGAAACATCATCTCTTTAGATGAAAGGCAACTGCCTTAGCCACTACACTATATATCGCCCCAACAATTTATGCGGTGCATAAAATCAATATCTAAAGCATAAAATATTGAAATTTGCAAGTTAACTTATAGTAAAACGTGCGCAGATCAGCTAATTGATTCAAATTTTTTATAAGTTGAGGATGCTCTACAAGAATATCTAGAACTTTTTCGAAATTTCCACCATCAACTGGGTGTGGTTCCCTTGTGAATTGTAAACATTATGGAAATATAGAAAGCAAAAAGTTACGAGAGAACTGAAATTTTTTTCAGTGTACATTGCCTGATTTTGTATTTTTGAGAAAAATTTACACTGAATTTCTCAGCTGTCCAGTAACTTTTTGCATTAGTCCCTTGATTTTTTGCCCACTTGTCCCGTGACTTTTTGAATTTGTCCCATAACTCCCCCCCCCCCCTATAAGTGATAGATATACCAGGAAAGGGGCAAAAGTCCTTGCTTGTAAGGCAAAAGTCTTGACATTGTCAAAAACGCTGAAAAGGTGTTTTCGTCCAGAATTGTCGAGAAAACACTTTTTTGAAATGTCAAGACTTTTGCCCCCTTGGCGAGGACTTTTTGGGCACTAGGAACGAATTTCACTTCACTTTTTTTCGGAATCTATTTTCCGTATCTAAATTCACAAAAAATATTTTAGCTCCAAGCGGGATTCGAAATGGGTTGATTGATGTTTCGAAACTTTATTAGTCACAAAGTTCGCAGGTTCGAATCCCGCTTGGAGCTAATTTTTTTGTGAAATCGTGAAATTAGATTTGCGAATCTAATTTCACTTAGGCGAGGACTTTTGCCCTCTCCCCTTGTACTAATCTCCGATGCAAGGAATATGGAACCTTTTCAAAAAAAATTTTACATTTGCCCCCCTTATGTTTTTAATTTTTCAAAAATTGAGCAAAAACATAAGGGGGACCAAGGCAATTTTTTCAGAGTTTTTGAAAAAATTTGAAAAATCACTTTAATCCCCTGTTAAAATTTTTTGGTGAAAAATACTCGCTTTTTAGCGAAAAACGCTCCGAAATTTTAGAATTTAGATGAAAATTTTGTTGAAACCCTTGAGTCAATGCAATAACCAGCGCCGCAGGCGAATTTTTTGCTGAGAAATGCTTTTTATATGCTGAAAATGCTCAGGAAATGAAGAACTTTTGGTTTAAAAAATGTCAAAATTGGGGCTTTTTTGAAAAATGGAAAATTTTGGTGAAAAACTTTAGTCAAAGTAAAATCAAGCGCCACAGGCGAAAATTTTTTTGATAAACGCTTGTTTTTAAGCTGAAAATGCTAAGAAAATTACAATTTTTGTAGAAAAAATGTGAAATTTTTGGACCTTTGGTGAAAATATAGGAAATTTTGTTCATTTTTAGTGAAAAATCGTTATGGGGAACCATTAGGATTTTTCGAAAAATTTTCAAAAATTTAGGCCAAAAACATAGGAGGGACCCTTTTTCCGGCCTTCAGCTGGAATGGGGAGGGAACACAGAGGTCGAAGTTGGGCCCGGACCGTCCCGGATTCATCCGGGCCCAAGCCCAGACGGCCCGTCATCCGGGCCTAGGCTCAATGATCCGGACCGGAAATTTTTCAATTTAAAAAACATTTGTGGAAAAAATGGAAAATTTTTAAAAAATTTATAGGGGGTCAGGGAATTTTTAAAAATTTTGGGTGTCCCCGAACTTTTGCCCCCTTATAAAAATCAAGATTTTTTCCCTTAAATTAAGGTCAAAACAGCGTTTTCACGCTTCGGGAATGTGCGCATTCGATTCCAGCATAAAATTACCCCTATAGGAGTCATTGAAAAAAATTTTTTGTATCAGAGATACGAATATAAAAGGGGCGAAGCAAATTTTTATGCAAGTCCGCTGTCAGTCAGGCACATTTTGGCCCATTACTTTACCTTTACTATTAATCGAGCTTCTTCACTGGCCAACAGGCCGGTGAAATGACTCATTTTTATAGTTACGCTTATAAAGCCACCATGAAAATCTATAAGAAGCGAACATCACAAATCAAAGCTAGGAAATTTATATGGGATGAAAAAAAAGCTCAGAAGCCAGTGAAACTAGAAGATGATTGTGTTACAACAAGACATATGGCTAAAATGAAGCTTTCTGGTCAGAAGGAGCGAATGGAAAAACCTCGTAAGTTTCTTTTTTGGAGATAAGAAACGAGATTTTACGTGGTTTTTTTAGAACTGATTATACGCGGAGATGGGGAAAAGAATGAGTTTGAACTTATAAATGTAAAGCACAGTGTAAGGAAATTCGAGAATGAAGTTGTTTCATTGAATAAACTTGTATGCTTTTTTTCAAACCACAGGGGGGTTTTTTCGAGGCGGCCTTCGTTGGAGGCAACATTTTTCGAAAACATTTGGTTATATAAAGCCCATTTCAACCCATAATCCTAAAGGACTTCTTAAAAGTTAGTAAGGAGCGATCCCGTCCGATCTGGCAAGTTAAGCAACTTGGGCCCGCGGGTTCGATCCCCGGAGGGTAAAATGTTGAGAAATTAAAAAATTTTTAGCAGACCCCCTAAATTCGACCTCGTAGAATTTTTGCCTATTTTTATTTTCCTTGAAAAATTTTTCCTTTGCCTGGAAGTTGACTTTAAAAATCATTTAAAAAATGAAATCTTAAATTATGATAATTCTATCATAGTTCGTAATTTCATTTTATGAATTTTTTTAAATCAATTTTTCAGGCAAAAGGGAAAATTTTTCAAGGAAAATAAAAATATGCAAAAATTCTACGAGGTCGAATTTAGGGGGTCTGCTAAAAAATTTTTAATTTCTCAACATTTTACCCTCCGGGGATCGAACCCGCGGGCCCAAGTTGCTTAACTTGCCAGATCGGACGGGATCGCTCCTTACTAACTTTTAAGAAATCCGTTAGGATTATGGATTGAAATGGGCTTTATATTGATTTACTCGTATTTTTCGAAATTTTTAAGGGTGAAACAAAGATTTTCACGCTTCGGGAATGCGCGCAATCGATTTTTCGCATAAAATTATCTCTAAATATGTCATTTTTAAAATTTTTGATGAATTTTTCGATTTTTGACCATGTGGTGACCCCCTGATCCACATAGCTCCAAAATTTCATCATTTTTGTGAGTAAATCTATATATGCTGAACAATTTGCGCTAGGTTTCGATTTCGATGTCACACTTCGGGATTGGTTCCTTGTAAGCAATAGGTTCGATATCCTTGGGTTTAGAGCAGTGAAGACCGATAAAAATCGTTCGGTCTCGGTTTACGTCTTTTTTTTAACTTTTGGTTTCAGTCTTTCCAACTCTTCAGTTTCGGTCGGTCTTTTGTCTTTCGGTCATGAAATGAAGGTATATTTTATAATGTAAAGGTATATTTTATATAATTAATCGTTTCGAAAATAAATTTGTATCGAATCAGGAAATTTTTTTTATTTCGGTCTTTTTAACCTTCGGTTTCATTCTCATTGGGTCTTTTTTTCTTTCGGTTTCGGTCTTCCAACCCTTTGGTCCGGTCTTTTTCTGTCTCCCAGCTCTACTTGTGTTCTAAGATCTTAATCAAATTGGCAAATTGACATCAAAATTTTGAGAATTTTCATTTTGCAAATATT
>JAQGBS010003782.1:0-11077 GCA_034698545.1 Acrobeloides obliquus
GTGACTGGCGATTTTTGTCTCATTAATGTTCAGGGTGATCGAAAAACCGGAAATTTGCGATTTTTTCAAAAAAATTTCAAATTTTTACCAAAATAATCCTGTAGTCGGGATTTTCTATGCGAGAAATCGTTTGCGCTCATTGACAAAACATGAAAACGCCAAACACAATCAGCAGGAATGCGAATTTTTCCCGCCAAACACGACCACGCAGGGATGCCTATGACAATCTACAAAATGAAATCATTCACCCAACAAATTACTGTTGAATTCATTCAACAAACAATCAAGAAGATGAATAACGCAATTGAAGAACTTCGAGAGATGAATCTCCAGGATCTCTATACGAAGCCGCAATTCACCGACAACGAATTCGACGACAGCTTCATGGATACTAGGTGACGACTTGACTCCAATTCGCATCCCTGCGTGGTCGTGTTTGGCGTTTTCATGTTTTGTCAATGAGCGCAATCGATTTGTCGCAAAATATACCTCTAACAAGTTTGGTATTAGAAAAATTTTTTTTCCTGAAATAGTACTCTGTCGTTTGAGGTCGCTAATCCTTAGTAGTACAAAAAATTTTGAAAAAATCGAGAAATCTTTTTTTTGGACCACCTTGCTCATAAAAAAGTTTACTATGCTTTTTTTGAAAAGATCTTTCATTAGATTATAAATTTCTCATTGCGTCAAAATGTTGCTTTTGATTGTTTATAGCTCTTCGGATTGACTAACGTATCCTAACATTTCTACCCATAAATCATGTCACAAAACTTTCTGTCGAATGAAAAATTAGTAAGCGAAAAGTCGGTCAACGTTCATTGGTTGTTGTTGGAGGGTGAACAGCAGCTATAGTTTTTGACTTTTATCCAGAACATAATTATAGCCTAGTTATAGAAGATTTTTGCATAAAATGAAGCCAATTTGGTTATACACACATTTTATTTGTATGCAATCATTACATAACCAACAAAAGTTATAATACAAACAAAAAAACAGATATATAATTATCACTTTGGCAGAAAATTTTCACAAATTAGACAAAATAGGTACTAGTTCGGAACAGAGGATCAACGAAAAAATTTTTTTGAAAATGACCACTCTGGGGGGTAATTTTATGCACTGAATTCAAAAAACGGTACTTCCGAAGTTTGAAAATGCTTCCTGAGCTCCAAAAACAAGATTAAGTTCACATTTTTCCGCCAAGGTATGCATAATTTCCCGCCAAAATCACCTCAAATACATAGTCAGGGAAGCATTTTCAAGCTTCGGGAGTGCCATTTTTGAATTCAGCGCATAAAATTACCCCCTAGGATGGTCATTTTCAAAAAAAATTTTTTCGAAAAATGGGTCTTCTGTTTCGAACTAGTACCGCAAAATAAGTTATTTGTTAAAGCCGGCTTTTGTCGAGAGTGCCATGTGTGGCTAGATAATCTTTCCAGTTTTCACGCAAGTTGTCCAATTTGATGCATGTCAAAAGGAAATAACAGTCGCCACTCCCACCTTCAACTAGCTAAAAAATATTTTTGAAAAGTTTTTGACAACTTTTTGAAACTTTGTGACAACTTTTTTGACATGCTTGAACGCAGCCTGACTCATAATTGAGTATATTTTCAAATTTCGACCATACTTCGACTTTCGAAATGAATCTTTTTATAGAAAGGACTTTAAAGAAAAGCCCGAGGGTCCAATTTAAGATGTTGTCGGCGCAAATTGACTTTTATCTCATCAGATTCCCTGGGTGTGTTCAAATTAGATAAACCAGGAAATTGAATGGAAAAGTAACAAAAATCAGCGACAAAGGAAAAAAGTGATTATCTTTTAATATAGGAAATTTAAAGGGCCATTCCACTCGGGGAAAAAGTTGCAATTTTGGGAGGTACTAACACAATCGTGGGGGGGGGGAGGGGAACCCACGTGAAAAAAATTTCAAAAATTTGTCTGGAAATGACCCCTCTCGGGGTAAAAACATGCGGGGAATCTGAATTTGAAATTTTCGAAGCGAAAAACGCTTCCCAGATTCAGGGAAAGCGTTTTTTCGCTGTGTATTGAAGCAAAAAATTGCAAAAATCGCATTTATATCGATTGTGTAGTAAATTTTGTCAAAAATTCGAAAAAATTGAGAAATTGTCAAAAATTCTTCAAAATTTGAAAAATTCGAAAACTCACTTCAAACTCCGCGCTATCCGAATTAATTTTCGACGGAAATTGGCTGATTTTAAGGAAGTATTCTTGCTTGATCTCGCTCCTCTGCTTCCTGGCTTGCTTGCTTTCGTAGACATCCACGGAGAAATCCAATCCATTTTCGGTTAGAGAATAATTCTTAAATATAGCATTCGATGAAAGACGGAAGGGATCTGACGCTTTCCGAAAGTAGTTCAATATAGCTTTAATAATACTGTGTCGTCGTTGCAAGCCAGGCACTTTGATGCTGAGGATTACTTTGCTTCCCGTATCACGCAAAACTGCTATGGTTGCTTCTCTGGCTGAGGAGCTGGGGTCGGAAGAAGACATGATGGTTTCAAAAAATCTAAAATCAAAAAAAAGTAAAATCAAAATTCAATTTTTACGCGATCACGATTTTTCAAGAAATATTTCAATGTTTATGTTTGATGATTGATTTATGGCTAGCCAGAAATGTTTATGGCTTATAATATTTGCCTAACTAATACCTAAGCTGGCTGTAATTGTAAACTATAATCGAGGACTTTTTGAAAACACTTGCGAAACTTACGATTTGGCCATGATATCATTTACTTGTATGTGTAATAATTAGTAAAACAATATGGATAGAAGCCATAAAACAAAACCTGTTTCCTACAGATGTTTATAATTATTAAACTATCGGTTATTAAATGTTTTGAGAAAAAATAACAGATACGATTGGCAGCAATTCCGTGATTATTCATGGTCAAAATTTGAGTGCACTAAACTTAGGCTAAACAACTCTAACCGTCGGAAATTCGGCACTATTACTCTTTTCACGTTTATTTTCACGCATACTTTTTTCACTTTTCCGCACGATATAAACTATTACTTTTAAAAAATTGCATGAAAAAACGTGAACAAAGTAAGAGTGAAAAAAGTAATGTGAAAAAAGTAACGTGAAAAAAGTAATAGTGCCGGAAATTTCCGGCAAGGGTCAAATGGTACGAAGTAGATGAAACGAGTCGAACGAAACGATCGAATAACACGAGACGAATGAAACGACATAATGAAACCAAATTCAAGGTTTTCGTGTCAATATTCAGGCAAATTCAAACCCGTTTCCGGACGCCGGAATTGCGGAATTGAATTGAAAAATTTCGTCAAAAACTGCGTCAAAATTGAAAAATTCGAAAAAATTGAAAATTTGAAGATTTCGTCAAATCGTTTCAATAAACAATCTGATTGATCCACAAGCTCTTCGTTTCAATGTTCAAACTCGTTTGAAAGTTTGAATTTTTTTCACAATTTTGTTTCGCTCATAACTTTTTACGGTTAGATTTTCAAGTAGTGCCGTAAAAGCAAAAAAATGCTCAAAATTTTGTGCTCTATAAAATGACACCAAAATTATCGAATTTGAAAAATGTTTTGGGTTATTGAAACGAAATCCCTGATTCATGGCATCAACTCTCCAAAAGTGGAGTGGCCCTTTAATACTCCCTATAAAAGCAGAATGTAGATTATCATGGTGTGTGGAACCAAGATTCTCACAGAATCCGGAATTGGTGACAAATATAAAAATTTTATTGAAATCCACTATTCAGATAGGAAACCTTTATAAGCAACATGCCTACTCTACAATGTTGACGCAACAGATAATGAAATAGATCATGACGTGACACACACTGAGTCATAGATTCTCAGAAGCACATCGACGTCAACTATTACGTACATAAAGCCTAATATTTGGTCAGGAGTAAAAATCCAAACGAAAAAAATTTTACACACTAAAAATGAGGTAGATTATTAGTGAGGTGGTGCGTTGTTGTCGGGAGAGATTTCACTCCAAATCAATCATCAATCATCGCCAACTTGCTAATCTAATAATTCGCTATGCCAACTGCCAATTAACAGCAAGATGCTAATACTAATATATAACGATTAGAGGACCAGTCCGGTTGGAAAAAAAGTTGCCATAATTTGTTGATATTCGGAAAGTTGATGAAATTTTGAGCATTTTTTGTTTTTACGGTAAATTCTGAATCGTTGTCGTTCTCGAGATAATTGCGTGTGAAATTTGAATTTGTTACAAGCTCTTCGTTGTAATACACAAAATTTTGTGTATTACAACGAAAATATGTACCTGATAGTTTCTTCCCTGAATCAATAAATTCTGTGTATTGAGAAGAAAATAATTTAAAATCCTTGAACACTTAAAAAATAAATACAGCATTTTTTATAACTCGTCGAGGCGAATAAAATGACACCAAAATTATACAGTTTGAAAATTGTTTTGGGTTATTGCAACGAAAACCATGAATCAGGGATTTCGTTTCAATAACCCAAAACAATTTTCAAATTGAATAATTTTAGTGTCATTTTGTTCGTCTCATTTAGCTATAAAAATTGCTACAATGTTCATTTTATGAAAATTTCAAAAACTGATGCAAAAATCGATTTTTCTGCAAAAAATTTTTGTGTATTACAACGAAAACATGAACGCATATTCGAATTTTAAACGCAATTCCCTCAAAGACTACAACGATTCAGAGGGTACCGTAAAAACAAAAATGCTCCATTTTTCATGAACTTTCCGAATATCAACAAAAATGGCAACTTTTTTTCCAACCGGACTGGTCCTTTAAGAAATATTCGAACGAGATTTTACGAGTTTACGAAACTTTACGAAATAAACTATTTGCATGATAGAAGAATGGTATATAGAATTATTCTCCCACTTTCATTGAGCAAAACTTCAACAGCCCAATAACACATTACAGCAATCCAGGTAGAACCACAACCAACCAACAACAGGTAGAAAGGAAGGAAGGCGCGTTCAACAACAAGAGAGCCATTAGAAAGGTGATTCACGGGCACTGAATGAATGGTCGGGGATCCATAAAAAATCTCGACGACAAGTTCAATGAAGAGGAGGAGGAGGTCGAGAATGACGATTAATTGATTCGGGAAATTGGTGTTGGCTCTAACTTATGTACAACATGGGAACCGGATCACAAGAAAAGCAACAAAAAAAGTATAAAATATAAAATGTTGAAACGAAAATCGATGTCTAATGAGGAAAAATATTCAACAAGAAATCCACAGGGACAGGTGAAGGGGTTGTGCAAGCGCAGCTCTCTTATAAAGTCATGATGAAAAGAATAGAATAAACAAACATAGAGCTCGATTGATTTTCCTGGCTTCGACATTCATCCCCATGTATAGATGAAAAGGTTGGTTAAATTGTGAATAGGCATCAAATTACGGGAAACATGACTTGCATACATTCTAGTAAGCCTAACACAAGCATTATATGACATGTAGCTAGGAGACAGATCGGCCTATAATTAAGATGGATGATGATAAGCGCGATTTTCTTTATAACTTTCTCGAGACGGGTTGAATGTGTCTGAACATTGGCACGAAAACCCTGAATTTTACATTTTTTATTGGGTGTATTAAAAAAAAGAAAAACGGCATTCGTTATAGCTCGACGAGACGAACAAAACGACACCAAATTTATCCAATTTGAAAATTGTTTTGGATTATTGAAACGAAAACTCTGATTCAGGGTTTTCGTTTCAATAACCCAAAACAATTCTCAAATTGGGTAAATTTGGTGTCGTTTTGTTCGTCTCGTCGAGCTATAAAAATTATTGATAAATATTCATTTTATGAAAATTTTAAAAATTTGAATTTTTGAGAAAAAATTAAATTTTTGTGAAAAATCGAATTTTTGCTCAAAAATTCGTTTTTTCACAAAAATTCAATTTTTCAACCAAAATTCGATTTTTCTTGCTGATATATGAAAATGCTTCCATGACCCTGATTCAGGAAAATGAGTGTTTGTATTGAAGCGAAAATCGAAAAATTTTGGGTTTCTTGCCTCAAAATCAACTTCCTGGGGGTAATTTTATGTGGTAATCGATTGTGCGCATTCCCGAAAATGCAGAAATTAGTACATGTTCGATTTTCGCTTCAATACACACATTTATCTCCCTGAATCAAGATCAAGGAAGCATTTTTCAAGATTCGGGAATGCGCGCAATCGATGAAATTACCTCTCAGAAATATGATTTTGAGGGAGAAATTTCAAAATTTTTCGATTTTCGCTTCAATATACACATCTACTTCCCTGAATCAGGGTCAATAATAAAAATTTCGGGTCGAAGAAACATGAAAAAATCGCCCAAATTCCGTTTCCCCCCCCCCCCCGATGCATCCTGCAAATAAATCATAAAAAAACTTCTGTCACCAACACTGGTTCTACAAAATCAACGACATTTCTCTCTCTCTCCCACGGAACAATAATTATAGATTGATTCACGCCAGTCTACCGGAAAATTGCGGCCCGAAAAGGGCAACAACAAAAACTATATAATACAAGATTGGAAATTTGAAACAAGTCGTGGAGCGGCGTCGCAAATGCGATTGTAAGTGCGCTAATCGGATGGAACGAAAAGTGAGCAGTACTCCTTCTTTCGTCCTTCTTTGGTCTTCTATCATCAACATCGACCACATGAAAAGTCCGGCCGAGAGTCAGTGTCGCAAACTTCATCAATTTGGCAGGGGTTGTTTTAAGTTTTTGGGTAGTCACGCCCAATTTAGTGCTCGGCACTCATAAATGAGGTTGAAACAGAGTTGATGACACACACACACATATACGGATTAAACGAGTCCGTGTTATGTTTAGGGAAAGCGTCATGTTGGAGATTTTGGTAACTTATGCTTTTTTGCAAAACATTGACGGAAAAACGGACAGGATGATTTGGGCATAGACTCGAATGAAAAGAAACGAAAGATTTGAAACGCACACAGATAGAAGAATACAAATGAAACGATCAAATCAAACGATATGGATGAAACGACATAATGGAACGAAACCAAATTCAAGGTTTTCGTGTTAATACTCAAATCCAAGTTGCTTTGATTCTTGTAAATCAGTTTCAGGCAAATCGTTTCATTCGTATAAAACAATACGAATGAAACGATTTGCCTGAAACTGATTTACAGGAATCAAAACAACTTGGATTTGAGTATTAACACGAAAACCCTGAATTTGAAACAATACAAATGAAACGATATAATGGAACGAAACCAAATTCAGGGTTTTCGTGTCAATATTCAGGGAAATTCAAACTCGAATTGATTTTTTCTTGTAAATCAATTTCAGGTTCAAATTGTTCCGTTCGTATCGTTTTATACGAATGAACAATTCGGGTTTGAATTTGCCTGAATATTAACACGAAAACCCTGAATTTGATTTCGTTCTATTGTGTCGTTTCATTCTTATCGTTCCATCCTCTTCGTTCCATTAGAGCCTATGCCATGAATTGTTGCCAGTACGCAAGGCCCATAAGCAGGTCCGAATTTTGGGTGCGCACCACCAAAAATTTTTTTCCCCTGCCCTGTCATACCTTGACTGATTTTGCTAATCTTGACTGTCTTTCTAAGAAACCTGGAAATTCCAAAACCACCATTTTCGTATAGATCGCTTGAACCCAAAAAACGTAATTAGACGAATGAGATATAATCGCTCCGCATGCGGAAACCATCAAGTGCCACAAAAACTTTGCCGCTGAACCTATTTCAAGTGATTCATTAGACCGTGAATATAGGAATCGGATGACAGGCCGAAGAGAGAAGAAGTGTGATTTGTCGTCATTGATATGGGTGTGAAGAATTATTACCTCCAATGGAGAAGTGACACACTCATCGAGAAGAAGGAACTCAATTGGCGATGAACGATCGCTCAAGGCCATCCTCAGAAAAAGAAAACTTGAGCCACTTTTCTTAACGAGGTTATGAGACTATCCCAATTGCGGCAATAAACTGGTCTATTTTTGGTTGAAAAATGTAAAAAAATAAAATCAATGAAGACTATTGGGTTGTACCATAATTTTCGGGTTTCTGAAAAAATTTCAAAAAGTTCTCCTCCAAATCGGCTGATTTTTTCTACTCGGGGGTTTTTCGACATGGGGATCTCGAATCTGAAGGAATTTGTTGATTTTAACCACAAGAAGGCATCCATACGATGGATATACTAAAAAGGTTTCATAATAAAAAATCGTTTAAACTCGCTTCGGCAATCGATTTTCTTAAAAAAACTTAAAATTGAATTTTGTGTGAAAAATCAAATTTTTGTTTTTTCGACAAAATCCGAATGTTGGTTCATTTTCACTTCAATACACCTACCCCTCTCCCTGAATTAGGGTCAGGGAAGTATTTCACGATTCGGCAATCGCTCTCAAAATAGCTTAAAACAACAGAATATAACGGAAATTTGAAGGAGTATCAATGAAAATAGATCGCGAGTGGAGCCGACGAAAAGGTTGAAGGAAACAACTATGAGCAAGCCATAACCCCCCAAATTACCTCCAATGTCGAGATTGTGTAGACAGGAAAAGAGTGGAGAACTTTGCATGTTTGTAAAAATTATTAGCGATCATTTCACCGCGTCGGAACTTCTTTCTTGGTTTGAGTCAGCAACGAGTTCATTTGGGGAATAATATCCTCCCTTTTCAAGTGTGTAAACTGGGCGCTGAAAAAATCTAAGACTGCGTTCATGTTTTCGTTGTAATACACAGATTTTTTCAAAAATCGCAAAAAAGTTATATATTCGGAAAGTTCATGAAAAATGGAGCATTTTTTTGTTTTTACGACATGTTCTGAATCGTTATCATTGCCGATATAATCGCGTTTGAAGTTGGTGATTTTTAAAAAAATCTGTGTATTACAACGAAAACATGAAATGAAGAAAATTCAAATTTCAAACGCAATTATCTCGAAATCTACAACGATTCAGAATATGCCGTAAAAACCAAAAATGCTCCATTTTTCATGAACTTTCCGAATATATAGTTTTTGGCGATTTTTGAAATTTCGTGTGTATTATAACGAAAACATGAACGCAGTGAAAATTCGTCCCTGAATCAATAAAAGTTGTGTATTGATGCGAAAATTTTTTTGAATTTTATGATGTATGGGTTTTCGCTTCAATACATTTTCCCTGATTCAATATATGACGCGCAGAAAATTGTTGAGTATAAATTTTATTCGAATCAAACTGACACTTTTTTATCTTATCACAAATGTGATCAGCAAAATAATTTTTTGAAAAAATTTCTATAGATTTTATAACATTTTTCATGGCCAGCTTTACTAAAAATGTCGGCTACTTGGCGAAGTGGATAAGGAAACCGTCTGTCCGATCTGGTAAGTTAAGCAACGTTAGGCCCGCAGGTTCGATCCTCCTAGGGCAAAAATTTTGATTACAAAAAAATTTTCTTAGAGCAAAATTTTTTTGCTCCATTCTTTGTAAGAAAAATTTTTTGTAGATCAAAATTTTCTCCCTAATGGGATCGAACCTGCGGGCCCAACGTTGCTTAACTTGCCAGATTGGACGGACGGTTTCCTTATTCACTTCGCCAAGTTGCCGACATTTTTCGTAAAGCTCGAAAAAACGTTATATGTGATTAGAAATCGTCTTCGGAATGATTTTCTTTGTCTTCGTTTTCGTCGATCTGTTGTTGTGCTTTTGGCTCCATTGTTTCCGGGCTAAACTCGGATAGTTCGGAGTGTTCATCTTCCAATTCTGGCTCTTCATCTGGGCCCAAACCGTCGTCTTCTTCGTCTTCATCGTCCGAAAGTCCGGCGCCAGTCATGTTGCCATAGACTTTTGCTACTAAAAGTAATATTTTGGTGTAAGGGTCACCACAAGCTATCGTACGAAGTCATCGTACGATCGTAAAATTAACGTAAGGGTACGACGAAATCGCCACAAGCTGTCGTACGATCGTACGACGCAGTACGATGGCACCGTACGATAGCTTGTGGCCATTTTGTCCGTCGTACTCGTACGATAGCTTGTGCTGTTGCTTGTGGGGACACGATAGCTTGTGGTGACCCTAAACAGGACCAATCCACTCGGAAAAAACTCTATGTAACAATCATATATTCGAAAAATTCATGAAAAATGGAGCATTTTTTGTTTTTACAGCATACTCTGAATCGTCGTAGTTTTTGAGGGAATTGCGTTTGAAAATTGAATTTGCATTCATGTTTTCGTTGTAATACACAAACTTTTTGAACTTTGTTGCAGAAAAATCGATTTTTTCAATTTTCATAAAAAGGTCGAAAAATTGAATTTTCGAAAAAATTAAATTTTTGCTCAAAAATCGAATTTTGATCGAAAATTTGAAACAGTACTCTTCACAAAGTTTGTGTATACAACGAAAACATGAGTAATTTCAAACGCAATTCTCTCGAAAACTACAACGATTCAGAACATGCCGTCAAAACAAAAAATGCTCCATTTTTCATGAATTTCCGAATATGCAATTTTTACATACGAGTTTTTTTCCACTGGACCAGTCCTTGAATGATCCTGAGGGATAGGTGGACTTGAACTCCACTGGGTTTACCCACTTACCCTTCTTAGTTTGGCTTTCATCTTCAACATTGAGTCCTTCGATACTAAAATTTATTCATTATACCATATTGCCTCAGAGTCGTATAGAAAGAGCTTACGGTGGGACGGTTTGACTATCAACCCTCATCTTCTCGACCGCCAACCTCATACTCCTCTCCGCATCCATACTCCGTTCCTTCTCGGCACGCTCGACTTCCCAGAGTTGTTGTTGCAAGTAGCTTAGATTTCGGAACTTCACCACGTACTCCGTATATAGTCCTTTGAGTTGCTCTTCATACCTTTCATACTCGTCCATGTATTGCGGACGGAATGACTAAAACTTTTCGAGCTACTTCGATTCTTATACCCCATTGGACGTGGTCTAAAATCGAAAGATTTTATTTTCGAAATTTTCTAAAAATTACCCTATTAGGGGTAATTTTATGTGGGGATTGATTGCGCACATTTTCTAATCATGAAAAAATATCTTGACCCTGATTCAGGGAATGAAGTTGGTGTACGAGCGAA
>JAQGBS010003783.1:0-11077 GCA_034698545.1 Acrobeloides obliquus
CCCCCCCAACATGATTACGTAATATCTGGATGACCCCTAACCCATGGCCGATTGGTTAACATGCTCGGCCTTCACTCATAGCGCACGGATTCGATCCCGAGTGAAAGGTCAAGCGAAGGTCAAGCACGTTAGCCAATAGGCCATCAGTCAAACCCCCAAAATCCCATGATATGGTACTCGCTTTGAAGCGCTCGGCGAGCTGAATCGATTGGCAAAATTTTTTTTAATCTTGACCCTTATCTTTTTCCTCTTTGGTGCGCTGTGCAAGGGGTCTGCATGGTTAATGGATTCCTATACAAAAATGAAAAAAATGAATAAATTTACTTATGGTACCATAAGTAGGCAAAGGGGAACTGTCCCCCTCCCCAATTCGTCATATTGGAAAAATTTTAAAGAAAAAATAGGGACCCAATTCGTATTTTTGGTAGGAAAAACGCTTAAAAACACAAATTCAATTCGTATTTTTTTGGTCCAGTCCCCCTTGCCCATGTATGGTACCCTTATGTTTTTGCCCAAAATTTGATTTTTCACTAAAATTTGGATTTTTATCAACAAAAATGCTAATTTTTTTCATTTTTTTATACTAAAAAATGCCATTTTTCATCAAAAATCGTCAATGTCTCTCAAAGATGCAAATTTTTGAATTAAAAACGCAATCATTTTTATCAAAATTTTCAAAAGTGCACCCTCTCAAAATTTGGACCTACCGTTGTCCTTGTCCCGTTATAATATTTCTTTATCTTTGTGCAGACCCCCTTCCTTGAGGTTGCGTAATACTTGAACAGTTTCGGTACTAGTTTCCAATAGCGACCGCAAATGACAGGGGTCTAGATCCGAGAATGTTTTCCGGATTTTAACCGGAACTGCGTCATTTACCCCGTTTTTCTATACGGGGAATCGATTGCGCGCATTCCCGAGGCGTGAAAATGCTTCCCTTACTCTAGAAAAACCTTATGGAAAGTCGGTTTTCCTGTAAAAAGTTGATTTTTTTTCAATTTTCGCTTCAATACACCAATTCCTTGACCCTAAATTCGAGTAAAGGAAGCATTTTCATGCCTCGGGAATGCGCGAAATCGATTCTTTGCATAGAAAAACGGGGTAAATGACGCTTTTCCGGTTAAGATCCGAAAAATTTTTTGGATCCCCTGTCATTTGCGATCGTTATTGGAAAATAGTACCACAGTTTTTTTCTAGATTGCTATGGCTAACAAGATCGACTACTCTCCCAATCTTTCCATTACTGTCATCACACTCCTGTATGCAATCCTATTCCTGGTGCTTTTTGGAATAATTTATTTTATCGTCAAAAAATTCCGAGTCGTCTCAGATTCTTCAAAAATCAACAAAAAGACTGCCAAGAAGTTTGACAAAAGTGTTCACAACTATGAGAAAGCCAAAAATGATCAAACGATTGCACATGAGTACAAGAAACAGGAACGAATCGGTAGTAATAGAAGAGCTGGTGTTCGTTAAATTTTTTGAAATTGTTTATCTTTTAGGCTAATTTTTGTTATTAATTTAATTTATTATATTTTTCATGTGCTTTTGTTATATAAATAAACTTTTTATTCAACGCCGATTAGAGGTATGCAGGGTCGAGTTTAGATCAAGTATGGTTGGCCTGGCCTGCCTTCAGGCCGATCAATTTTTATCGAACCAAGTTTTTAAAAAGTCATTATGCATCCCTACCCTAGAGGCAAAGACGTAGCTGGGGGCAGTGGCGGTGTTAGAGGGTACAATTGCCTCAAACATGGAAAATTTTTTTCTAATAGTCCCCCTTATGTTTTGGCCGGCTGAAAGACGGACAAAAATTTCATAAAGGTCTTCCCTTACGATTTTTTCATTTTTGTAAAAAATTTTTCAAAAATATCATTTTTTAAAATAAAATTTACCTATTTTTTTAACGTTTTTATCAGTTTTTTCTTAAAAAATTCTATTTTTTCCTTGAAAAAACCTTTTTTGGGAAAGTGCTCCCTCAAACTTGGAGGCTAGCGCCGCCACTGGCTGGGGGCACTTCCCCAAAAAGAGCTGATTTTCCCAAAAAACATAAGGGGGACCACTAGAATTTTTTTCGGGCTTTCGGCCTGAATGGGGGGTTTTTACAGCTTTTTGACCATTTTTTCATTAGAAAATTCAATTTTTGTTTAAAAATTCGTTTTGGTCAGGGGGTCGACCGCGCACCGATTTTGAATATTGGGGGAGCACTTGTTCAGGTGTGTCTAGTGAGTCGAAATTTAAAAAAAAAGCCCTAATCATAAGAGTCCCTTATGATTTTTGGGAAAAATAGTCTTTTTGCTGAAGTATCCCCTAGCCGATCCTTCTCTCCTTCGCCATTGGGGGGGGGGGAGAGTAGTCTGCCTTTTAATTTCGGCTAATGAGTTGGCATAGGCCCAAAATAATGTCTTCATCTCAATTTTAATTGAAAAAAATTCAATATTTTTCAATATAAAATCCATTTTGTTGAAACAGCTAAAAAATCATTCAGGCCTTATTCAAATAAAAAAATTGGTTTGACATGAAAATTTTAATTTTTGAGGTATTATTTGTCTAAATTAAAGCCTCCTTGTCAGGTTGTATTTAATATTTTTTGGAAATTTTTGGTGATGAATTTGTTTCACGCAGGATTAGTTTTTATGTTACTTGTGCAAATTGGATATTCTCAAAATTCAACCGGTTCATCAACTTGTGCTGATCTAGGAGCGGATTGTTGGTGTAAGAAAGCATTGTGCAATAACAAATATTACACATCGTTAATGAAAAAACAATGTCAGAAAAGTTGTGGATTTTGTTCAAGTTCCGGAGGTGACTCAACGAACAGTACTGGAAGATAATTTAGATTTTGTTGTTAAAATGTTTTAGCTAGCAGATTGTAAAGTTGTTTTATTATCTAGTAAATTTTTTATAATACTTTTTGGACATTTTCGAAAAAGAGGGGCATTGGAGAAGTTTTTTGTATTTTTAGAATTTTGAAAGGGGCCATGGACTATGCGACCCCACGCCTGGTGGCATAGGGAAGGAGTACACTAGGAGCAAGAGCCCCCTTGATGGCCAAAATCCCCAAAAAAATCTCCAATCATAAGTGTCCCCTTATATTTTTTAGAAAACAACTTGTTTAAAGAAGTGCCTCCTTATAGTAGACCTTTCTCCCTACGCCACTGGGACCCATCCCCCACTTGTAGCTTAGTCACTAGTTTATACTATAAAAGACTTGTTTATTTGACTAAATATGTGCAAAAATTTTGCTAAACACATTTACACAAATTTTTCTTTATAACATTTTTGTTACATTCTGATTGAAGAAGTAGGTAAAAGATCTCCATTCTTTGTTTCCCATCCTTCAAGTGGTTGTTTAATCTCAACATTGCTTAAATTTGCATCATGACTCTTTCTTGGTCGTAACAATATCAATTCCACCTAAAAAAGTAAAAATTAAAAAATTGTGTTCATGGGGGATTTTTATGTATCAATACCATGAAACCACTCAGGGTATGCGATAGTTAGATTGTCACACGGCAATATTACTATCGCCTAACACCAATGGGAAGGGAGTAATATCGCCGATAGCGATAGTCGTACCAATCTAAGGCGATAGCCGTACCAATAAAAGGCGATAGCCGTATCGACAAAAAGGCGATCGTACTACAGACCTAAAGCGATAGTCTACCGACAAAAGGCGATAGCCGTATCGACAAAAGACGATAGCACTACCGGCCCAAAAGAAAGGATATGCCCTATTCTTCCTCTACGCCATTCATTTTATTACCTTAGAGAATGGAATCTCAAAAGCAGCACTCCATATTATTGATACAAAGAAACTGATGAAAAACACTGGGATGAACAAAGTACAATACTAAAAAAAGATAAATTATGAGTAAAAGACTTTGCACCCCCCCCCCCTCTAATCAAATTGACGTCAAAGCTGTCAATTGAGGTTCAATCCTGCTAGGGTAAAAGTTTTGGTTGTCAAAATTTCTTTGATTTTCAGAAAGCAAAAATTTTATGCTTCTGAAAATAAAAAATGAAATAAAACATTTATCCTAACATTTTTGCCTCCCGATACGACGACATAGGGGGAACAGTTCCCCTCCCCCATGTGCACCTATGCTTGGAGCAGAAACTTTTTTTCGTATTCTCTTGAAATAGACCATATATTGTGGCCTGTTTGACAAAATTAACTTACCATACTATCCAAGTTCTATAATCAGGATCTGCTGGAATATCTGCGATAAGTTTTGCGCTACAAAAAGGAGATGAGTTTATTTGTGACAGTTTAACTAAATTTGCAAAAAATTTTCTTGATTGGCTCAAAAATTAATCAAACTTGATTGCAACAAAGTCAATACATCTTGCTTCGCACATCCTTTCGGTAAACAAAAATCCCAACTTCCTAGTGTATTCACCGTTGAGTTACAATTTTCTGGATTTTTGCCATCTTTTAGTGCCAAATTAAACCATGCGCGGCTATATTCCGTTTCCCAGACTCTATTACGATCGGTAAATTTATAGCTAATATTTTTGCATTCTGGATAATATCCCCAAAAAGTTGTGGCGCCTTTGAAGAGTCCAGGCGGAATTTTGCCAGTAGAATCGAGCATTTGCAACAGAGGACCTGAGACAAAATCTTCGGGAATTCCAGATTCGTTGTTGAGTTGAAAATAGAGGATGATAGGGTAAAGATCTTCGGCACATTCTTGGCTCACGGGTAAATTGGTGATATTGGAGGTGAGCGATGAAAACATATCTATTAGTGATTCGGAAATAACAATGCTTTTGAGAATACCATGAGACTAGAATAATGACTAATAGTTTTTCACCATTGATAATTTGGAAAGAAAGTTATTATACAGGGTTGGGAAATAGAATTATCCGGATTTATCGTGTCCCGGGGAAATTGGATAAATCTGGAGAATTCTGAGGAAATCCTTTTTTTCCTATTCGCCTATGTTGGGAGAAGGGGGAAGATTTTGTGTAGTTGGGTCATTTTTTGGGTTGTCTGAATGGGTGGGTCAGAGCTCGTACCCCTTCATGTGTGGTAAATCGAATAGTTTACAACTTTATAATTTACTTCATTCGCTTCCTTTGATAGCCCTCTTGTAATAGCTTTTCTTATACCATTAATATTTTGCCCTTGAGATATACCTGTACTAAGTAATATTACAAAATCTAGCACAAAACACATCTTTACAGACATTATGCAAAGTCTATTAAACTTTACCAATTTGTATATAGTACTCTTAGTTTATATATATTTTTTTGTCAAAATTCGTTCCCAAGACTGCTAGCTTCGTGCCAAGACTCTATCACATTACATTTAAGACATAATCAATGGAAGTGGGATTATCTACAGTGTGGAGTACAATTTATCAAATTATGATATCATAATGCCCGTACGTTGTCTTTCTTTTTTAGGAGTGTTTTATTTTCACTTTACAAACAAAAGTTTTTCCCTGATCATGATCATACTATGCTACAATTCAGCCAAAATTTCTTAATTTTTATCATAATATGACACAAACTGTACACAAGCGGCACAAAAATTATGTCAAATTTTAGATCTGATAAACCAATTCATGTCGTGGACATTTGGGTTTACAGTCTGACAGGCTAACTTTTTTCGCGCTATTATTTAGGGTGAGAGGGAGGAATCGACTCAGAGTTTTGTTCTGATTCCAAAAAAGTATGTCCCGACTTTGGGAAAATTCATCTATGGGGTCTACGGGACACCTTCTCCTCCACGAGGCCAAAAATCGTTTTATCAAAAAGTGCTCCAAATTGACTGATTTTTTGTACTCGAGGGTTTTCGGCTATGGGGAACACGAATTCGAAGGAATTTTTCAATTTTGACCTCACAGGGTACCCCTACCGAAGGAGGGGTGGTATAGTCAAACCACAGTTTAATGACATCCCCTTTTAATATGCGTTTTTAATCAAGTCTTTTGAATGTTTCATGTAAAAATTCCATAAAAATTAATTAGAATTGCATTATAAATTGTCAAGAAAATAGGGTTATACTTGGGGTTTTAACTTTTTTTAAATCTGGGGTTGTAAATTGGGTGTTTTTGGTAAAAAATTTATCGATTTTTGGTTTGGTTCTAGCTTTAAACAAAGTATAACCACACTTTTTTTCGTACTTCCATTTTCTGTACTTATTTTTATATGGAACATTCATAAAACATGATAAAAAATGAAATTTAGTTACTCCTAGATGGGTGTCATAAAACGGAGATTTGACTGTATATCGAGTTGGCATACGCCCAAGATTGATGTCTCCAGCTCAATTTCAATATAAAAAATTCAATATTTTTCAATGTAAAATCCATTTTGTTGAAACAGCTAAAAAATCATTCAGGCCTTATTCAAACAAAAAAAATTTGTTTGACATGAAAATTTTAATTTTTGAGGTATTATTTGTCTAAATTAAAGCCTCCTTGTCAGGTTGTGTTTAATATTTTTTGAAAATTTTTGTGATGAATTTGTTTCATGCAGGATTAGTTTTTATGTTACTTGTGCAAATTGGATATTCTCAAAATTCAACCGGTTCATCAACTTGTGCTGATCTAGGAGCGGATTGTTGGTGTAAGAAAGCATTGTGCAATAACAAATATTACACATCGTTAATGAAAAAACAATGTCAGAAAAGTTGTGGATTTTGTTCAAGTTCCGAAGGTGGCTCAACGAACAGTACTGGGAGATAATTTAGATTTTGTTGTTAAAATGTTTTAGCTAGCAGATTGTAAAGTTGTTTTATTATCTAGTAAATTGTTTATAATACTTTTTGGACATTTTTGTTGAAAAAATACGAAATGTTGGTGAAAAATCAATTTTTGGGCAACAACATAAGAGGGACATTGTGAAATTTTTTGTATTTTTAGAATTTTGGGAAGAGGCCATGGACTATGCGACCCCACGCCGGTGGCGTAGGGATGAAGTACACGAGGAGTACACAGAAGTACAGAAGCGAGAGCCTCCTTGATGGCCAAAATCCCCAAAAAAATCTCCAATCATAAGGGCCCTTTTATATTTTTTTGGAAAACAACTTGTTTAAAGAAATGCCTCCTTATAGTATACCCTTCTCTCTACGCCACTAGCACCCTTCCCCCACCCATAGCTTAGCCACTAGTTTATATTGTAAAAAACTTGTTTATTTGACTAAATATGTACAAAAATTTTGCTAAACATATTTACAAAAAATTTTGCTTTATAACATTTTTGTTACATTCTGATTGAAGAGGTAGGTAAAAGATCTCCATTCTTTGTTTCCCATCCTTCAAGTGGTTGTTTAATCTCAACATTGCTTAAATTTGCATCATGACTCTTTCTTGGTCGTAACAATATCAATTCCACCTAAAAAAGTAAAAATTAAAAAATTGTTTTCATGGAAATTTTTATATATTGCATACCATGAACCACTCAGGGTATGCGATAGTTAGATCGTTACACGGTGATAATACTATCGCCTAACATCAATGGCAGAGGTACCATCGCCGATGGCGATAGGACTACCAACAAAAGGCGATAGTCGTATCAACAAAAGTCAATAGCACTACCGCCCCATAAGAACGAGGGGCCCCATTATTCCCCTATGAAAAGCCGTTGCCAACCTCATTCACTTCATTGACCCTGTCCCGGGAACAAGGGAACTTCATTTTTATAACTTTTAAATTTATACTTTTCGATAATTTTATAATTTTAGAATTGTACTTTTGAGACTAAAAATAAAGATATTTTTCGCACCCTTTTTACAACCCAATAGTGGCGCCATGTCATTTTATTACCTTAGAGAACGGAATCTCAAAAGCAGCACTCCATATTATTGATACAAAGAAACTGATGAAAAGCACTGGGATGAACAAAGTACAATACTAAAAAAAGATAAATTATGAATAATAGACTTTGCACCCGACTAATTTGGACTTTATATTCCTATTATATAATTAAAAATGGGAACTATTTCAGTTTAGATACCTCATGTAGCGTGGTCTAAAATCGAAAATTTTTATTTCTCAAAAATGTTCAAAATGACCCCTTTGTGGATAATTTCATGCGGGATAATCGATTGCTCTTTCCGAAGCGTAAAAATGTTTCCATGATCCTGATTCAGGAAAGGAATTTTATTCATTTTCGCTTCAATACACATTCCCCTTCCTTTAAAAATGAAAAGGGATGTGTATTGAAGCGAAAACGAATAAAATTCTTTACCTGAATCAGGGTCATGGAGGCATTGTCATTCTTCGGAAATGCGCGAATCGATTTCCCACTTAAAATTACCCTCTATATAGTCATTAAAAAAAAACATTTTTTGAAAAATCAGAATTTTCGATTTGAGACCACATTAATTGAAGTACATAAACCAGAATAGCTCTAAAAAATGGACTTTGTAATTTACTTACCGCATGAGAAAAGTTCGAATAGATAAGTGGACCTTGAGACAGACCCATTATGATATAGATAACAACAAAATGAATTAAATAAACGCAATAAGATAATCGGCTTAAAGGAACCCAAATGTTCCACGACATGAATTGGTTTATCGGGCCTAAAATTTGTCATAATTTTTTGCAGCTTTTGTATTTTTTGTGCCGTATTATGATAAAATTTAAGAAATTTTTGCTGAATTGTAGCATCGTATGATCGGATGAGATTTCATGACCAAAAAACATTTTTGTTTATAAAGTGGAAATAAATTTCATCCCTTTCACAATTGAACATAGACTCCAAAATTCAACAATTTTAGTGTAAGGAAAACAGATAAAACAAATATTATCGGCATGGCACCCTTGAAGATTTTATAGAATTTACCTCCATAACCATAATAACAAGAGACAACAATCCATCCTAAACCAACTGCCCAAAGAGGCTTGCTAAAAGCTGAATACAAGGCTCTAGCAAATAAGGACAATTCATGACCCTCCATATACTGATACAAACAAAGAACTATAAACAACATTAAGGCAAAGGAAAATGCCCATAAAGCTAGATTGACGAGCTAAAATAAAATAAAATAGCTATATCAGCTGAAGTGAAAAAAGCTGCACCACTATAGCAAAGTGGATAAGAGCTTCTTCCCGTCCGATGTGGCAAATTAAGAAAAATTGAGATTACCAGGTTCGATCCCACAAAGGACAATTTTTGATTTTCAAAAAACTTTTTTTCCTTTTTTTGTCAGGGTTGGGTATTGAATCTTCGCTGTTTTTTAGAACCTGCAGAAAAGATATGTTGTATTACCTTAGGTATCCTAAGATTAGGCTTCTTTTGCATGAAATAGCCAACTAGAATACCCATTATATAGACTTGGCAACGAATCCAAGGTGCCGCATACATCAAAGGCATATATTCACTAAAAATGTATTTTTTGTTTAATTCATTTCAGCGACAGCAGAAAATTCGGTGCAATGTTAGTGAAAGGAAGTCGCTAATTCAATTTGAGGGGGGGGGGAGGGGTTGCCAGCATAAAAAATTATTCTTTTCCAGATCGCATGGCAGCTTATTTTTTGTTTAGACGGGCCCGAGTTTTTTCTGCAGTAGAAACGGGTTATGCATGATACCCCAAAAAATGGCAATTGCGACTTTCTTTTTTCAAATTTTCATAAAAATAATCCCATAGGGAGGTTTTCTATGCAAGAAATCGATTGCGCACATTCCCGGATCTTGAAAACGCTTCCAATAACCCGATTCAGAGAAGAGATGTGTGTATTGAAGCGAAAATAAAATAATACAGAATCAGGGAAGCATTTTTAAGATCCGGCAATGCGCACAATCGATTTTCCGCATAGAAAAACCCCTATAGAGTTATTTTGGTGAAACTTGAAAAAATTGCCTAAAATCGCAAAATTGATATTTTTTGGCGCCCCGTATTTGACTTTTATACTTACTCCATATGTTTCATTTTTGGATCGAGCCATCCATAGAACAATGCTGTTGCTGGATAATGATTTTTATACACAGTTATCATATTCACCGCTGTTGAAGCAGTCAATACTCCTCCAGCTATCGCCAAGCCAACAAATTTATTCAACGCCAATGCGATAATCAAAATCGGCGCAAATACAAACATTTGGGTATCAGTAGCCAAGTACCAACTAACACCATAACATTCATGTTTCCAGTGAACATAATTATTGACGTAGAGAAAGTTGGTCCAGAAATACTTCCGACACATTTCACCAGCTCCCAATGTTTCGTCAGGGGTTAGATACAAAGGCATGTTGTGTATTAAAGTAGGATAGATAAAAGTATAGAAGGCTACTATCAAGTAATATGGTGGTGAAAGTCTAAAATTTTGAAATAGGGATATTTTTGGCAAGCTATCTGGAAGAGGAATCAAGTTCTCTAAATTCCCCTCTCCCCACATCCAGATATCCACTTGTGTTCACTCCATTTTTCTACTCCCCACTCGTTTGGAACATTTCCTCACCTTCAGAGGAGCACTCGAATATCCATTTAAGATTTGGCCATGTTTCAGAAACAATCCGATCGGGTCGCAAAACCGGCACCGGATTCAGGGATCCTCGTGAGCCGTGGGGCCCGTGGTAGCCCAACGCGACCGGATGGGTCGTTTCTGGTAGAGTTGGAAAAAACCGAAAAAAGTCGAAAAAAACCGACCGAAACCGATTGATTTTTACCGGTTTTCCCTTCTCTAGTTTCTAGAACCGAGGCGATATCAAGATCACTGTACTCTCTTGTATCTTACCTAATTATACGGTGAACATAAAACATAACCCATGCACGACCATTCATTACTCTTTTAGGGTTGCGCTCATATTCTTTAAACCATAAGAAAGATAATAATAGCCCAGAAATAAAGAAAAAACTATCAACGGAAAAGAAGGCATTCACAATAAATTGTGTAGTCAGATCGTTATATATGGAAAGCATATCCACAACATTGTCTAAAATTCAATCAGGATTGTGGCTAGGGGTAGAAAACAGCGGTCAGGGGCCGGGCCGAAACAAGTAAGGGCCGAGGGCGAGCTTTAGGGGTAGAAAGGCATTACACAAAAATGCTCTTACTTATAGACCCCATAGCAGATAAGAAAGTATGACCAAAAACAACCCAACAAATACTGAAAAATCGTAT
>JAQGBS010003784.1:0-11077 GCA_034698545.1 Acrobeloides obliquus
TATGGATGGAATTATCCCTAAAAAATGCGTAAAATTGAAAAAAAAGTGCGGGTGCTAAACTACAGTCTGCCCTAAAACTGCCAAGTTAGAGACCTTTTTTTACGTAATAATTCAAAAATTAAAGAGGGGAGGGGGAGGCTAAATCGAGCTTTAGAGGGAGCGCTAAATCGAGGTTTAATTATATCGGGATTTTTAAAAATTTCGGCCTACTAGGGGGGGGGGCACCTGCTCCCTTACCTACGCCAATGCCCACCCCTCCCAGCTACTTCACTGTTAAACATCCTATTTTCGCCAAATAAAATCATTGGAAAACCATTTGAAAAAATCGTTATCTCATAAATTGAGTTCAGACAGAAATTTCTTGAAATTATTTGGCAACTTGACCATTTTCGAAATAAGAAAGATTTCAAGTTTTCGTTTCAAAATTCGAATAGTTCAAAAATAAAATGGGTAAAAGTTATTGTCAAAAGCTTGAATCAACCTAATAACTCGGTAGGCCCAGCACAATAAGACAATGATTTTGGAAAATCCGACATTATTTCGGATACTATAGCTATGTACGTCTATGCTTCTTTGTAGTTGAGTTGAACGGAAGCCGATTTTTTTCTTTTTCAACGCACTCATGATTTTTCCGGCGATTGAACAATTCATGAAAACAAAAGTAATTCTCAGCCTACTCGTATTTATAATCTTAATGAAATAAAAGTCTCTCGGGGTCACACGTGTACAAACCTCCCCCAAACCCCACCTAAATTGGGTGGGGTCACGCGCCGCGCGAGCCGGGCCAAAAAAATACATAATAGTCCCCCCCTTATGATTTTGTCAAAAATTTTGAAAATTTTGCTCACGCGCGACCTAAAAATGATCTCGCGCGCGAAAAAATCGTAAGGGGGGACCCTTATGATTTTTTCTTGCGCGATTCGAAATTTTGGGGGAGTGTTTGTACACATGTGCTCGGGGTGCTTCAATGATGAATTATTCGGAGGGCATGGCCTTATGGCCTAAAACAATAAAAGGCAAATTGTTGCATTTTCAGCTTTTTTTCAAGAATTCGTTCAAAAATAACATTTCCAAGGTGTCCCTGGCTAACAAATACGTTGGTGAATTGTGATATTTATTTATTACAACGAAAACTTGTGCCTGTGTCTTTCTGCAGAAAATTTTAACTTGCATCAATTAAAAGTTGTTTATTGAAGCGATTAATCAGATCATTTTGAATAATTGCTTCAATAAGCAACTTTTACTTGATGCAAGTTAAAATTTTCTGCAAAAACGCTTTTTTGATAACTTACATTTGAATTATTTTGTTGAGTCACTAATGGTTTGATCATTTTTACAACTGCTGAAACAATTCGTTCTAAATGATCCATTTTTGACTCTAAATCTACTGGGGGCATGTTAACCATTTTTTTCATATTTTCTGCTAGATGTTGTAATGGATCAAGTTTGGTTATGGGTTGAATCGTAAACTTGTCTAAAATTTTGGATCAATCCGATTTACCGTTTCCGAGATCTCGCGGTAACATAAGGATGTACGGGCGGACACAAGAAGAGATTTTTAGTATTTATTTTTGATCCTAGTAGGGGGTTACCCTATTTCGGGGGTACCTCTGAGATAAAAATTGAAAATTAGCGCTAGCATCGTATTCTCCATGTCTATTTTTAAATTATGCTATCTTTTTCAACATCTGGAACATGGTTGAGCTTTTCCAAGTTTTCCTTGATTGCCAACTCATTCGGTGACATCAGCAATTTTTCTAGGCTTGGAGTTTCTTTTTCCAACAGGATAGGTTTTAGGCCAAGTTTTGTTGAATCTATCAAAGTTGTTTCTGTAATTTCACTTGTTGATTCTTCATGTGATGAGGATGAAGTCGACGTTTCTTCAGTGACTATTGTCGTTTCAAGAAGCGCCCCCATGCCGGACCCCCAGCTACGTCATCGGGCCTTAGACACCTCCTTAAGTGAGTTAAAAAATTGCAACATCATAATCAGCGTGAAAAAATGTCTTGATTTAAGTTGAAATGATAATTAAGGCAATAATGAAATCCAGAGAATATTTGCTAATTTATTTGATCTTTATGCTGTTATCCATGCCAGTACGTTTACAGGAAAATCCTGTTCATCCATCTTTATCTCCACCAATGTCATCTTCCACTAACGTTTCACTATACTCAAATATACTCCCACCAGATCAACTAGCTGATACTCGACTTCTGATCGGTATAATGTTCACGATTGCACCTCTTGCTTTATTTCTTCATGTAACGATCATCTATATAATCTTCATCTCTAACAAACGTCATAAATATAAGAACACATTTTATCGACTAGTGGTATGCATCAGCTGTACTGATATCTATTGGTGCCACTTTCAAATGTACCAAGGCTTATGTAACATTATGGGCTACTGTCCAGGAGGAGAGATGGTGAATGTTCTAATTTCATCCGGCGCTCAGTTCATCTTCTTTTTCTGTATGAATATGGACTTGCTGATTGCGTTCAATCGATTTTCGGCAGTGGTGTTGTGTGAACAACATGATAAAGTTTTTAGCAATAAGAGGGGCATGATTTATATATTGCTGTTCATGATTGGTTCATCGCTCGAGTGTATACCAACTTGGATTTATAAAAAGAAATATGTGAGTTTATATATTGAATTTTTGGGTTCACCACTCCCTTTCTGGGGCCAATAAATTTGCTTGTAAAATGTAAAATTTCTATTTTACATTTTTCATTTTACACTTTTTCCATTCAAATTTATTGGTCTGGAGATTGCCACCGCCAATGTTTTAATGTAACCATAAAATTTAGTATGTTGAAGCACAGACATTTACCTTCAAAAACATGCCATCTGAACATATTGTAAAATTAGTAATGTGGTTTGAACTGGGGTGTACATACGTGGCCCACTCAATTCTAGCTGTTCTGTGAGTTTTCAAGGGTCATTTTTATTTGTAAACAAGTTTTTAGATACATATGGTCTTTCATTGAATATAGAAGACGTTTGAAAAGTATGAGGATGACAGCTGCACAGAAAAAAGAAGGGCGCCTTTTGATACAAGCCGTTTTTAGTGGGATCCCTTGTTTTGTGATGATGACTTTTCATCATGTTTTTCCTTTACCACTCATCGAATTGATTGGTGGCGATTGGTGCGTCCTGAACGGCCCTGTCACGTATCTTTCGTTCAACTCGGAGGTTCGATCAGATTGGCTGGAGCTTGTTGGATTGAAGGCAGCTACTAAGAAAATGACATATATGAATACGTTTATAAGGAACAAAGTTGGCATAACACCAAATACTGTTCGCGACACTACTAACCAATAGTTCACATCATATCAGACTAACATCAATGTAACTATACCAACTATAGTTTAATTTTAAACCCAAACTTGCTTTATATTTCATTCTAAAGAACCCTAATTGGAATCACGGACCATTGCAAAACATTTTTCCATTATTTTCTTACATTTTTATATTTTCTCTTTTTGCATGTTGGAGATTTTGTACACATGTTTTGATGTGCTTGAATTTTTTTATATTCTGCTTTAAAGCTTCAACAAGTTTAAAATGACAATGTCATATCTTGTAATTTTAAATTTTATTAAATAATAAATATTAATAATCGGCTTTTGTATATAAGTTAGACTTACATAACATAACCCCTTATATCGATCAGATTTCCAATGAATTTGTTCATTTAATGCAAAGTTTTTCTAGAGAATTTTATGATTTTTGTGTCAGGGACCCATTTTTGGACTCTGGTCGTAACAAGCTGTTATGACTATCTGAATGCATCTTACTCAACCCTTCTCACGGCGCCCGAAAATCAGGAAAAGTCTTCCAAGCCGAGCAATCTATAGTTTATTACACTAATGGGTGCTATTTAGGGCCTAAAAAAACATATCCCACCTTTTTTTCCCAAAAAAGTTAAAATTCGTATTTGTGGACCCCAGGTCGAGGGTTCGAACCCCGGTCCCTACTATAAGTTTTTGCCTTTTTTTATTTTATTTTTTTTTCGTGGAAAAATCTATATACCCTAATTTTTATGCAGGAAATCTGCCGTTATTTTGGCGTAAAAACCTCGTCTTAAATAATATTGAAACTGGAGATCTCAAACATGATCTTCGAAATAATATTATTTAGAGACACTTTCTTGTTAGATGAACGGAAGCGGATTTCCGATTTTTCTTTTTCAGCGCACTCAATTTTTCCAGTGATTGGACAATTCATGAAAATAAATGTATTCCTCAGCCCACTCGTATTTATAAACTTGTATGAAATAAGAGTGTTCTCGAATTCTCGAGCTCGGATGATAGTATCAAAGGATCTGGCGCATTAGAATTTTAAAAGAAAACGCCCATGATTAAGAGCTTTCATTGTTATCAAACTTTTTTCAAAACTCCTTTTACTAGACTATTTTGACCTTAAAAAATTTATTACAATGGAATGATCTTCTTCTGATTCAAAACGATAAAATTCACAATTGTTTAAAACATAGCATAACAAATACATTTTCTAAAGTAACGATTGCGTCAATCTTTCCTGTCACCCATAATTTTTTAAAATTTTAATAGAAACTTGAATGAAAGACAACAGATTTAAGTGATTTCATATATAGGCTTCAGAGAATACATAGAAGTTTGATGGGTCCTCTGAGTACATCGATCTTTTTTTAATCCAACAATATATATTTAACAATAATTAAGGTGATAATGAAGGCTTAGACGCGCCTAGCGCAAAGGGGGATTCAAATAGGTAATCAACATGACTAGTTTAGGGGGTAATCCTTAAAGGGCCAGTCCAGTAATTTACAATATATGAAAAATGATATATTCGGAAAGATCATGAAAAATGGAGCACTTTTTGTTTTTACGGCATGTTCTTAATCGTTGTAGTTTTCGAGATAATTGCGTTTGAAACGAAAACCCTGATTCATGTTTTCGTTTCAATAACCCAAAACAATGTTCAAATTGGATAATTTTGGTGCCATTTTGTTCGTTTCATTTAGCTATAAAAATTCTACAATGTTCATTTTATGAAAAATTAAAAAATTGATGCAAAAATCGATTTTTCCGCAAAAAATTCAAAAAAGTTCGTGTATTACAACGAAGAGCTTGTCTCGATTCAACTCATCGAGACGAGTAAAACTAGTACCATATTGTACACAGCAGCAACAGATTTTTATGGACGATTGTGTGATAAATTTGCAGTTTATAGGTCGATGGTTCGATCTAAGTCCGAAGTTAAAGTTATCCAAATTCCATGAAAAATTGTGCATATCTCTATTTTTGATTCAATCACAAAATTCTTCCATGTCTCTATTGTTTAATTATAATTTAGTTTTATAATTGTTTATCCAGGTTTTTGCTCATCCGATTCTCGAAAATTCAGACTGACCTAGAATCTCTAAAGAAGACATAGGTTTTCGGATGAGTAACGATCACGAAACAATTATCGGGATCAATTAATTTTAGTTTTTAGTGATCGGTAAATTTTATTGCTGTGTCGAGGATTTACCATCCTTTTGTTATTTTTAAATTTGATTCGATTATCGAGAATAAAGTTTTCTTAAGTTGGGTACTTAACCTCGAACTTAATGATTAATTTAAAAGGTTGTGCATTATATTTTCCGGATGATTTTTGTGGATAGCGTATTACTGATCATTGTATTATCGCCCAAACGTATAACGGGTCACAAAAACCTTCCTCAGTCCTCCTCCCTGCCCAACACCATTCTATCGCTCGTTGTCGAAAAATTTAAACTATGAAAAACCGCTGGTCTTAAAAGTTTGGGACCCCTCCAAAAATGCCTCATCAAATTTCTGTGTATCCTTTGAAGCCTATAGATCCTATGGATCTTAAAGGGGGTGCAAATTAGGGCCCTTTCTCCAAAAAAATTTTTTTGAAAAATGACCTTCTAGTGGTAAAAATCGGGTAAAAAATCGATTGCGCGCGCTCCCAAATTGTGAAAACGCTTCCTTGGCCCTGATTCAGGGAAGAAATCGGTGTGTTAAGCGAGAATCAATTTATTTACGTAAATACGTATTCTTTCCCTGAATCAGGGTCAAGGAAGGGTTTTCACAATTTAGGAGTGCGCGCAATCGATTTTTCACCCTATTTTTACTCCTAGAAAATCATTTTTCAAAAAAATTTTAGAGAAAGGGTCCTAATTTGCGCCTCCTTTAAGATTATTTTCGCCTGGCCAAAGGTTGGTCTAATTGTCGAAAAAGTGGTTTCTTTTTTTGCATTCCTAAATTTAACTTCGTACAACCACCTGGAAACAATCCATTTCCCCAAAAACCTTTTTGTTCCATTAAGTAAGTGAAAATCCACAAATAATGATAACAACTGCTCCCATGTCGAAAAATGGAATCCGTTAATCATGTAATAGTCGATTAGTCTTTCACGAAATTATGTCATGAAAAGAAGACAAAGTTTTTGCGCAAGCGAAAGTTTTCTTTCTTCGGTCAAACGTGTGCGATATGTACTCATTTTCGGATTCTTGGATTATTACAATCGGACGGGATTACGCGTTTAGGATTCCGTTTCGTTGAAATTGCTTTGCACTTTAGTTTTAGGCACATTTTTCGATTTTTATTTTAATTTATAAACAGAAGACCTCAACACATTTTAGGTTACTGCAGTAATATGATACCTGGGTTATTAAACGAGATATTATTATCACTAATAATAGGTAAAAAGTTTACATTTTTCTATAAAATTCCCATTTTTAGCTGTACCCTTAGTTTGCACAAAACAATGGGATTCTGCAGAGGAGCTCCAAAAATACCCTTATCTCAAAAACAATCAAGTAAAGGTTTAAATCGCCCAAGACATTTTTCTCTTACAAGGGACATGCACGAAGTGGCGCTTGAAATTTTCAAAAAGCCCATATATATTCTGAAAGAGCATACCTGATAACTCTTAGAAATAACAAAATTAGGGGTCATCCAGATATTACGTAATCATGTTGGGGGGGGGGGGGGGGGTAAACCACCAAAAAGTTGATTACGTAATATCTGGATGACCCCTTAGCTGCTATAATCCTGAGGGGATAAAAAATTTTTGAAAGGTAGAAACTTTTGGACGGCAAGGGTAGTCGAACTCCGGAACGTTTGGTCATTGGCTTACAATAAATCCACTGAGCTATACTGCTTTTTAATTGAAGAGATCATTTTTTGCATATATAGTAGTGTATATTTTTTATCTCCCCCAGGATTAGATTTATAGCAGATAATTTTGTTATTTCTAAGGGCTATACTCTTTCAGAATCAGGTATACTCTTTCAGAATATATAGGACTTTTTGAAAAATTCAAGCGTCACTTCGTGCATGTCCCCTGTTAGCATAACATACCTCCTGCCCTATTCAATTTCACGCAGCCCCGAGGAGCTGCATACCATTTGGTTTTTATACAACTGATGTATCACACCTCCATCGGTTTTAGAGGGTTAAAGGGGATGCATTTTGCGACCATTTGGGAGAAAAAATTTTTCGTAAAAATGATCCTATTGGGGGTAATTTGATGCGAGAAATCGATTGCGCGCACTTCCGAAGCATAATAACGCCATCTTGACCAAGTTTTAGTGAAAAATTGCCTATTTTTTCGCTTTTTAAGATGAAAAAAGGCGAAAAAATAGGCAATTTTTCACGAAAACTTGATCAACTTGGTTTTTAATGCAATTTCTTTTTAGTTTCACCAGCCGAGGACCTATGGTTCAGCACCCAGTCCGTGGATTGATGGTCCAAATGAAGAAAGATACCAGTTCAATATTGGACATCAATCCTGGCTAGCTGCACGAGAGCACTGTTTGTCACAAAATGCCGATCTTGTTTCGATAGATAGCCAAGAAGAATTGGTAAATAGTCTAAATTTGCATGCTGGTTAAGTTCGGGAAAAAGTTTCCCAAGCAATCAAGTATAGGGTGTTCAATAATTTACTTCCATATTTCAAAAATTCACCAAAAATCGAGTTCACATCCATTTCAGCCGCCCGATGGTTCATTCGAACGTTCTCATCAAGCCATTTTTTTGGAAAAAATTTTTATTGAAAAAGCTTCTAATTTTAGTCAAAAATACTGAAAATTACGATTTTTTGAAATTTTCCTTATTTTCAAAACTTTGCCAAAAATCGAGTACAGGACGGATTTCTTCGATTGTTGATGGCTTTTCCAATTTTTCATTATTTTCAAAAATTTGCCAAAAATCGAATTTAGTTCGGATTTCTTTGAGCGACATCAATTCTGAAAGGTGATCCTTTTAGGCGCCATTTATACTTCCGTCGCATCGCGACGGAAGTATAAATGACGCCTTAGGGATCCTTTTAACCAGCATGTCGAGAGTAAAGAATGTAAATTTTCTTTCTAGGACTGGATTCTAAATCATTACCAACCACATTACAAACACCTCAGAGAAAGGCAAATTCAAGTCGGCTTACTGATAGATGGATATGATTCTATGCGAGAATGGAAATGGGTGAATGGAAAATTTTTGAATAGAACATTACTGTAAGTATATTTTAGCGGCGCGAGGATAAAATCAAATAAATGTCAAAGAAATCTAAAATATTTATGTGGCCATAGAGCACAAAGACCCAAAAATTGTCATTTTCTAGGGGCTTCAGCTTCAACCTATTTTTAACAACTGTCCAATTTTTAGTATGATTTAGGTACACCATTCAGAATTTTCAATTTTCACCAAAAATTGTCATTTTCGGAGGATTTACGACTTAAAAATTTCCGCTGAAAATCGTCAGAAAATGACAATTTTAGTGAAAAAAATTGAGAATGTTTGGGTAGGGTACCTAAACCAAACTAATACTTAATTTTAACACTTTCCCTAGCTATAATTCATGGTTTTTGTTAGGCATACTTTCACTTTTAGACCATGGATACATGGTGAACCATATGACCACACAGATGGAAGAGAACGGTGTGCTTTGCTAGGAGTCAATATGAGACGACTCGATGACATAGATTGTGATCTTCCTGCTAGTGAAGTCCGATTATTCCGATTCATTTGCGAAAGAAGCAATTATGTACATTTAAAGGTATAAAATTTTCTCAATTTGTTATAAACGTACAAGGCACCCCAAAAAAGGGCACTGTTGCGATTTTTTCAAAAATTTTCAATTTACACCAAAATAAACCTGTAGGGGGGGGGGCTAGGCGAGGAATCGATTGTGAGCATTGCCGAACCTTCAAAACGCTTTCCTGATCCTGAATTAGCCAATTTTCGCTTCAATACACAAACTTATTCCCTGAATCATGGTCAAAGGAAGCGTAAAGGTTCGGCAATACGATTTCTCGATCGTAAAACCTCATATAGGTGTGGCCGGGATATTTGTGATATTTCGAGTACTGAAGTATATTGCTATCATCATTAGACAGAAGTGTGTTCATGTTTGACGAGAGGCAAGACTAAAGTGTTAAGCTGCCTGCGGCAGGAAAGATGCTGTGTGCCTCTCATTGTAGTATGAACACACGCAATATAATGATATACAAGCATAATGATATATAAAATATCCGGCTACATAGGGTTATTTTGGCGAAAGTTAAAAAACTTGAAAAAATCGCAAAAGTGCCCTTTTTGAATCACACTATAAAGCTATTGATAAATTTTTAGCACGAAAAAGCCACTAATCCACTAATGAGAAAACTTGAAGAACTTTTGAGCTTTTTCGGAATCAATCCCAATCAAAATCAGAATAGTACTTTTTCCACGGCTGCACCCGAGACTGAAGATTATTGGGAAACGGCTTCCAAAGAAGATAAGAATAAGACTTTGAATACAACTACAGAAAAGTCTGCTTCTGTGTCTACACTGTCCACTAAAAATGAAGTAGCTATTGAATCAGTATCTACTCCGGCAACATTAGAATTGGATTCAAAATTAGTCACCTCTGAAGTACCTCCAAATACAGAAAACCCAGAAAAAGAAAAAGCATCAACAGGACTTCAACCAATTTTGAATATTGATTCGGAAAAGAAGCAAGAAATAAAGCTGCCAGAAACGACTCTTCCAACGACCACCTTTGTCGAAACCAAGGGAGATTTTTCAAACAGGACAGAAGATTTAGAAGGCTCCACAGAAGTTGTGATAATTCCCGAAAATACTCAAATTTTGTCAGTCGAAAACGGTACATCTAAAGAAGTTTCTCCAGTTCCTCCGAGTAGTCCAATCGAAGTACCACCTTCTAAATTGGTATCAGAATCACCTGAAGTTCAAGAATTAGTCACCGAATTTCTAAAAGAAATTTCTAGCACAATTGAAAGCTCATCGACAACTTTGGAGCCTATCGAAACTAGTACGATTCTAATTTCCCAAGAAGCTGAAAAACATCAAATGCTACCTATAGAAGGTCCTTTTGCCGCTGAATCTAAAGTGGAAGAAACTAATCTACTGCCACAGGAAAAAACAACAGCTATTCAACAAGAAACAACAGAGCTGCCTAGAGAAGAAACTCATCTTCTTGAAACGACAATAGCCACTGAAGAAACATCGACTTCATCTTTACCACATGAAGAAGCAACAAGTGAAATTACAGAAGCAACTTTGATAGATTCAACAAAACTTGGCCTAAAACCTATTCTGTTGGGAACAGAAACTCCAAGTCTAGAAAAATTGCCGATGTTACCGAATGAGTTGGCAATCAAGGAAAACTTGGAAAAGCTCAACCATGTTCCAGATGTTGAAAAAGGTAGCATAATTTAAAAATAGTTGTATGATACACAGAAGAGGTACCCCCCCCCCCCCATGGGGGTCAAAAATTTAATTTTCCAAAAAGTATTCCAAATTGGCTGATTTTGTGTACTCGGGGGGGGGGGTAGACATGGGGAACACGATGCCAGCGCTAATTTTCAATTTTTATCTCAGAGGTATCCTGAAATAGAGAGGGTAACCCCCTACTAGGATCAAAAATAAATACTAAAAACCTATTCCTGTGTCCGTCCGTACATCCGTACGTTACTGCAGAATCTCGGAAACGGTAAATCGGATTAATCCAAAATTTTAGACAAGTTTACGATTCAACCCATAACCAAGCTTGATCCATTACAAAATCTAGCAGAAAATATGG
>JAQGBS010003785.1:0-11072 GCA_034698545.1 Acrobeloides obliquus
TAGATCCTGGTTCTGTGCTTTCCCATACTTCATCAAAACGATAGCCGAACAATAGATTGTTAATAATTGATCCAATTGCAATGTCAATATAAGCTGCTAAATTATGCTCTTTTATACTAGATTTTTGAACCTTTTCGAGTAAAGCAGAAACTTCTTCCAACACCTATAAAGTTATATAAGTTAAGGCATAAGCGTAGCCAGGATTTTCAGAGGGGGGGGGGCTAATCGAGCAAGATGACCAAAAATGTTGAAAAAATCATAAGGTAGTTGTTGTTTTTTAATTTTTCGTAAAATTTGTGGTAACAGGGGGCTGGATTATAGCCCCCCTTGACTACGCCTATGAGTTAGGATATACGATTGGATACTAATTTTGGATCAGTCTAAGATTTCTAGAGGGGTGGCCAATTAATGAATTCGATAGGGGTGGCCATTTATCTAGACGACCAATTAACGAGATTTCACTATATATGGAAAATATTTCTGGTTTATTACCCTTTCTTGCATAAGGTTTTTGCCGAGACCAAAATTTCTAAAAACATGTAAGGCAAATCTTCGTTGTTCACGCCAAATTTCTCCGTCAATAAAAATTACACCATATTGGCCATCTAGAATATTTTGTGAATAGGTATACATCACACATGTACAACAAGTCTTTTAGGGTCTTCGAACGAAGACCCGGGGTCATGCATAGCGCAATGGGTTGAGAGGGGGGGGGGGGTTGTGCATAGCTCAAGAGGTTGAGAGGAGAGGATCGTGCATGACGCGCAACCATGAACGACACATTTTGCAAAGCGCGACCTTTTTTTAGTCGTGCAATCGGATCGGATTTTCGAAGACCCACTTGTACACGTGTGCCCCGTACGATATACACCATAGTGGTCACTGATTGATCACTCGCTAATTTCGACCTTGAATTCGTGCCAACCATATAAAAAGTAAACAATTACTTCTAACAACTTTCATCAATCCAGGTGTTTTTGGCCGATCAATATATGAATCTGCATCTTTGACAAAAGTCTCTATAATAAGGTCAAAATCCGAAATGGCAACAATAGGATGCTCCCCCAGCCAAAACGTATGTATAGGCCCGTATTTTTTACTCCATTCAATATAAGCATCATAGCCTGGCTCTTTTTTCATAATCTCTAAGGTATTTCCCAAGAAAGGAAGAGGAGTTGGTCCTTAATTTTTATTCAAAAATTGTACGAAAAGAACTACTAATTTTTACCAGGTGGAAGCTTTCTCCTTTTCCAATAAAAATTATAAAAGCCTAAAGAGCTTAGAAAAACTATGGAAAGTAATAGTAACATGATCAATGTTGCATCAAATATGAACCTATTAACGACATGTCCAGTCTTATATATGCGTAAAAATAACCTAGTGTAATGATCAGTCAGAAACTACAACGAAACTACAATGAAACTACAAAAACAGGTATTTGCATTTTCCAACTAATTTCACGTTGATTATCAAAAACAATTACCTACAAGGGCTGTAGCAATGATTTTGGAATGTTCCGAATCGTTTCAATATGAAGTAAAATTCAACAAAATTTATTTGACTAGATCCAAAATTAATGAATACAGGGTGCGCCAAAAGTGCGGACCTCATTGACTTTTGATTGTCTTTTAACATTGCTAGTTTTAAATCATACTTTTTTGTTCAATTGCAATATTATCAACAGCAGTATAACTTGTATTAATTCACCGGAAACTGGAAGATTTCGGCTTCTCAAATCCCTAATTCAATTCAATACATATTCTTCGAGATCTTGGTTGCTCGCTTTTTCAAGCATATTAGCTTAGCATCCCTCCTTTCTTCAACAGCTTGGATGATTTTCTCTCACTCTTTTAAGATTCTAATAATGGTCGTGTGACCTTCTTTTGTGATGTTGTGTGGACTGTTATACAAGAACAATATTTATTTACCACATATCGAGACAGAGAGAGAGAGAGAGAGAGAGAGTTCCATGGCTAGTCGAGAGAACAGAGTGTTAAAATTGATAATAAAATTATGTTTTCTTAAAATGGACTATACAAATTTTGAAATATACATAAAAATTTTTTGACAATCTCATCTGGAAAGAAGGTGAGGGGGGGGGGGGGTCAAAATTCATAAAAGTTGACCCTCTTGTTCCGGAACAAAAAATTAAGCCTCATAAAAATTGTGATCATTTCCCACTTGATCACATAACTATTCTCATCAAATGACCCAAAATGTTTACTTATTTATTATTACTGATAAGTACATCGTACGTATCACATTAATCTAGCTTAGTGAAAAAAACAAGCGCCAAAGATCACAATTCAAAAGTATAATTTTGTTTATTTTGATTAAAATTTTTGAATTGAAAATAAGAAAATGAAAATTTTTTGCCTTGGTATATTCTTGGTAGAATTTTTGAATTTCAATCATGTTGAACCATATAGAATTCTTGTTGCCTATGCACATGACTCAAAAAGTCATTTCGGATCTCTGATCCCCCTGGTCAAGAGGTATGCTTCAAAAAATCCGAGGAGTAAAAATTTTTTGCTCCCCCAAGTGGCTTAGACAAGGGGCAGGGAGGGGGGGGGGGGTCAGGTGTCCCTTAGTGGGCCAAAATTTAAAAAAATCCCTACACATAAGATACCTTACGTTTTTTGGAAAAAATCAGCCTTTTTTAGGGAAGTGCCTCCAGTCGACTCTTCTGCCTACTCCACTGCTCCCCCCTAGGGGGAGGTATCGAACCAGTGCCCTATGAGTGAAGGCCGAGCATGTTAGCCACTCGCTTAAGATCCCATGATATGGTACTCTTTCTTAAGCATTCGGAGAGCTGAGTTGATTGGCGAATTTGTTTAATTTTTTTAATCCTTGACGCACCTTTCGGCATTTTCTCGCGCGGTGGGGAGAGTGACATACGTTTTCTTTTTTCCTTTTCTATGTTTACCTAAATGTTTTCTAGCAACAATCCCATTTTACTGACTTATAGGACGTACTCCAGGTTCGTAGCTCCCTAGTGTCGGATCCGTCGGTCCTACCCACCCATCTTCCAAATCTGAAAAAATTCTCTCTTGGTTCTTCTAATGTTTTTCCCAGTGGTTATCCTTATTAAAAATTTTTGAATCCGATTCCTCCACCCATTTTTGCTTTCCTACAGGCCTGGAATATTTTATTTTTTCAATTTTTAGAGAGTTAGAAAGTTTGACCCCAGATTACTTACTCAAGATTATTGAATCTCTGACAACCAATTTTTAGCCTCTCTCAAAACAACAAGGTCACATTCTTTTACACGACTAAACGAGATTTACCACCCAATCTAGGCCCTAATGTTAGCTATATTCATATTAATATGACTGTACAAGATGAAGAACGCCGAGACCTTCTGGGTCAACTTCAGTTTCGAGAAACTATGCATTCGTTTCAAATGTCCCATGTTTTTATCGCAGGGGATATTATATTAGGACATATAATTGGACATCATATGGAAAAGGTTGATTTATATTTTTTTTCAGGAAAATGATATTGATGCGCATGTTTTCGTTATAATACACAGACGAAAAAATGGCAACTATCACGAGTAGATTGGTGGTTGAAAAAAGCTTTTAGATTTTGGAAGTTTTAAATCAAGAATGGGATCTGGTTATTTTGGACGAACTGTTTGGAATGCATGCCCATATATTTGCCATGATATTGAACAGGCATCAACAAGTTCCTTATATAGTCTATAGTACAACACTTATGATGGAGACTACTTCAAGCAACATGGCTTTAAGTAGAGTGGTTTTATAGCACAAAAAATTTACACCTAAAGAGAAGATGCTTTATTCTACAAAAAATGAGAAAAAATTAATTAACAAATTCAAGTTTACGCCATTTTGAAGTTTTTTACCAAAATCAAAATCTATCCAGAGTCACATACTTCTAAGAGGGGGAGGAGGAATTTTAACCTATCATTATTTTTTTAAAACATACACATTAAAAAAATTTTAGGCCGAATACGAAAAAGCAGGGGTACCCTCAATTTCAAAGTGTCGTAAAAAATTTATTTACGAGAGTTTATCTTCGAAAATCTAATCGATTGTGCGCATACTATTCCTCTAATGATTACTTTTTAAATTAGACTAGAAGAGTTTAAGGGTCTTGAGAAAAACCGTTTTGAGTGAGCGAACAGGGGTCAAAAATCCTGTGCTCCTACCACATAACGCATCTTCAACACCCAGATCAACTCGGAAAATTGGGAGAAGGAGAATTTTTATCCTATCACGATTTTAAAAAACATACACATTAAAAAAATTTTAGGCTGCTCATGGACGTCCAAACCTTGCATGTTTTCACCAATTCCTGAACATCCTCAAGACCGATTTGATCCTCGAAGTTTTTACTATCGAAGCTATAATTTTTTTCAAAATCTGATGGAGATTATATGGGTTGGGCATATTTGTAATTTTTTTAAATATCTTTTTTTAACAAGAATTTTTTAGCATCCTTGTCTTTCACCAATATGCGCAGATTTCTGGGGTATAGCTTCAATTGGATGGATTTTTATCAAAAAAGCTCATTTTCTTTAAGTGATACTATAGATAGTATGATATATCCTATGCCGGGTAAGAAAAAACGTAGCTAAGATGCTAGGAATTGATTTGGTCTTTTGTGCATACTTATTTTCTACTTATAAATTCTGGCTTAAAACTTACGAATTACTATTTTTGTTGTTGAAAAACTTACGTTTAAGAAAATCATCTGGCAACCCTGGTCTAAGCCTAATACTAAGCCCAAGCCTAAGACTAAGACCAAGCCCAAATCCAAGCCTAAGCCCAAGTCTTTCTCATTCCAACATTCATCTTAACAAGAGATCCATACTTTTGAGAGCCCGAGCGTAAGAAGAATTTAAATAAATAACGATTAGAAAAATACAAAGAGGTAGAATTTAAGAAGACTAAAAAATTTTAAATCAAAATTTGTTGAAAACTCTTTTGAGATCAAAATCGTATGAATAAAATAAAAATTCGAATTGTTTCCCACTTAACCACGTGATACCAGTTTCCACTGCTTTTTAAAAACAAGATTTTTAGAAGGTTCTGATATAAAAATAATTGGTAGGCATTGTGAGAAAGCGAAAAAATTAGAAGGAAAATATTTGAAATTTGTTGAAGACCCTAGCTCAAAAGGTAATTTTTACAACCCCCGTTTTCCAGAGGTTCCGTTTCATTACAGAGTGGACTTTAAAAAACCGGAGTTTTGCCGTTTTTGACGAAAAAATTTCAAGAAAAAATCGAAAAAATGACGATTTCATGGCTAAGTTAGCATTTTCAGAATTTTTCAATGGGCGCAATCGACTTCTCGCATAAAATTATCCCTAATAGATCACTTTTTGAAAAAAAAATGTTCGCAAATTTTTTTGTCAAAAAACGGCAAAATTTCAGTTTTTTAAAGTCCATCCTGTGCTACAAAATTTGAAAAATAGTCGCTCAATTAGAAGTCGATGAGATTTGTGAGATGCGAGTTCTTATAAAAGTTTGAAAACACACAAAACTTTATACACTGGAAACTTTTATTTTGACTCTGATTTCCAAGGGTTTCGTGTCAATGACACAAAAAATTTGAATTCATGAAATAGTTTTTTGCTCAATTTGAGGCGATATGCCAACAAGGGCTTCCAAAAAATTCATTCAATATTTACATAAAAAGTTGATTTTAGGCACAATTTACATCGCATTTGGAAGCTATGTCCTGTTAGATATGGCGCCTGAGAATTTTTTGAAGTCGATTTTTGATGCTTTAGAAGAGCTTGACGAATATCGTATTATATTTTCGTATAATGGTCCTCCGAGAAAGACAAAAGCTCATATTTTTCTTACAACATGGGCACCGCAAAAAGAAATTTTGAGTCATCCAAAAACGAGGGCTTATTTTACTCATGGGGGTCTTAAAAGGTAATAAGTTAACACATTCATTCTAACATTAAAACGGTTTTGACCTATGGCCAAGTGGCTAACGTGCTCGGTCTTTACTCATAGGGCACAGGTTCGATCCCGCTCCCAAAAATCATTTTTTTAAATTTTGTTGTCAAAATTCATGAAAATTTTTGTATATCCACATTTTTATGCAGGAATCATGTTGGCGCTATTATTTTTCCATGAAAACTATTGGAAGATTGAAAAAGTCGAAAAATCTCGAAAAAGAGTTTTTCATACTTTCCAAAAGTTTTCTTGGAAAAATAATAGTGCTATTGTGTTCCCCACATAAAAACATGAATATGCAAAAGTTTTCATGAATTTTGACAACAAAATAAAAAATATTTTTGGGTGCGGGATCGATCCTGTGCCCTATGAGTGGAGGCTTAGCACATTAGCCACTCGGTCATGAATTAAATCTCCAAAATTCCATAATATGCTACTCGTTTTGAAGCGCTCGGCGAGCTGTGTCGAAAGGCGAAATTTGTTTTAAATTTTGACCCTTGCCTGAAATTTTGACGTTTTCGGCATTTTGATGCGTTGTGCCCCCTTTCCAATGGATGGGGGGAGGGTCTCGATTTGACCTCTTTCTAACGATTTCTTATAGCATCAAAGAATCGATATGTGCAAAAATCCCACTTATAATCATGCCTCTTTTTGCTGAACAAACACACAATGCTAATTTTATCCTCGACTCAGGCATTGGCTCGACTCTCAACAAGTTTAAAATTTCCAAAGAACTTGTTTTGAACACATTCAGAGAGGTATATTATTGAATTGTCCGGAAATTGATTTCATTTTTTGAAAAAATCGTCAAAAACCAATATTGTAGAGTTTCCGTGCTGATTTTTTTATACTCAAGGGATTTTCATTATGGCAAACATGATGCCATATGGGATGGGTACTATAAAAGGAAGTACCTCTTAGGTCAAAATGAAAACCTAGGATAGGCATTATCCGGGATACGCACTCAGAAACCAGATTAGATACTCAGGAATCGTTCTAGCCAAGAAGGAGCCGGGCTAGGCATCCAGAAAACAGATTAGTCACCCAGAAACCGGTCTGGGCTAGGCACCCAGGAGCCGAGATAGGCATCCAGAAACCGGGCTAGGCACCCGATTCCTGGATATCACTGTCTTAGTCTCAACTTTTTTAACCAAATTTCAGAATCTTTTTTAGGTTCTCGAAAACCCAAATTACAAGAAAAACATGGAAAGATTACACACTATTTATTTGGACACAGTTATACCTCCATTGGAAGAAGGCAAATTTTCAGTCGAAAAAGTGATAAAAAGCAGAAGAAAAGGAAGCTCAACAATTCAACAAAGAGCATTTGAAAGAAAGGGGAAGTTTCAAACTTGGCTCGAATTCGCATACATTGATGTACTATTTTGTATATGTGTTACAATAGTGTTTATTTATAAATAAAATAAAATTTTCTTATTATTAGCACGAAAACCCTGAGAAATAATAAAAAAATGTTCAAAATGATGAATCTTAATAGCTTCTTCCAAAGAGCGCAAAAAATTGAGCCTTGTTTTGACAATTTACATTGATGCAAGCTTGGGGAAGTTCTTGTTTGGGCTAAACAGTTTAAGATTATTGAAACAAGGCTAAGATCAGGGATGCCAAGAACATTTTTCCAAAATCAGCAAATTTGCCTTCAACAAGTCAAATTTTAGGAGCAAAATGCTAATTTTCCATTATATTTCTTATGAATTTGACAAGATTTTGCATCTCAAAAATCAGATTTGAAACTTAAAAAACTGAAAAATCAGCATTTTGTCAGATTTGACATCTCAAAATTAGCACTTTTTTGAAAAATCAACAGACTTGGTACCCCTGGCTAAGATATATTCTTGCCTGTTCCAAAGGAATACACAGTGTTTTTGCACCCATTGCAGCTTGTATACCAGCTTCAATCGACTCTTCACGTTTGCTAGCATCTTTAATTTGCTCTTCGCATTCTGGCTGACCACAGAATGGGCTTAAAATGAGATTTTTGTTATCGAGATAAGTCAAAAATGTGTTCCAGTCCAAGCAGTGCTTTAAGTGTTCATCGCGAATTTGTTCTTGTCTAAAATAATTGTTTAGAATTAGGGGCAGTGATGTTGAAAGTTACATAAAGTAACAAGTTTGACACCGACCTCAAATATGCGAATTCTGGTCTTGGTATAATTTGTTCGTGGTGACAAAGGTAACAATTTTGTCATCTTTGGTGTTGTATTTGTGGCGGTGAGGGTGGTATGACACTTGCGGATGTCGTTTGCGGACGGACTTTTGTGGAGGGACTTTTGCGGATGGGGGAAGGGGTATTATATAATTACCGTAAATAGATAAAAAATTTTTATTTTCAATTAAGATGAATAAATACGCAAAAGTCTTGCTCGCAAAAGTATCATCCACAAAAGTCCCGTCCACAAAAGTCCTGTCCGCCAAAGTCCGTCCGCAAGTGTCATACCGCCGAATTTGTCACCATAATGGCAAACCAAAATTCGCATATTTGAAACCGGTTCAAAATTGTCACTTTTTGTAACTTTGAGCAGCATCACTAGTGGGGAAAAGGAGTAAAATTCTTAACCAACATACTTTTTATACATGTCTAAATGAATCTTTTCCAAAAGTTCTTTCGCTTTGTCTACAAGCCCATCATTGACTGAAATGGTTTGCCGCTTGCCAGAAAAACGTACAACAGCCAAAATTTCATTGTCCGCCAGTTCTTTTGGGCCCAGTTCAACACGTACTGGTACTCCTTTCAGCTCCCATGAATTAAATTTCCATCCAGGAGAAACGTTTTCCCTTTAAAAAGGTATAATTTATTTTTTTTAATGGATAATTCTGAAAAAATTATGAAACAGGTTTAATTAGACGGGTTTATTGAGCCTATATTCTCATACAAAAACAGTCAATACTCGGTTAGACGTCACGAGCCCACGGTGACCTCTTATCGAAACGGCGTTCCAGAAATAGCTCGAGCTAGTTGCGGAGCTCCTGCTCCGCTCGAATTATTTCTAGAATTGACTCAGACTGATGAATTTTTTATACAATTTACCTCAAATCTGCCTCAGCACGAATGCCACCAGAAATAAGAGCATTGGTAATTTCCTGTGCTTTTCCTATAAGCTTCTTTCTCTCTGTATCTGATGTTTGTGCAGTTATTCCAACAGGAATTACAATCATCTAAAAATTAGTAAAATTATATTTAGCCCTTGGGGGACGAGGGAGAGGGGGGGGGGGTAAAATTCGAATTTTCAATATTCAAAATTTTTCTGAATATTTCAAAGGTTTTTCGACATGAGAAACTTGTTGACTCTGAAGAAGTTTTTTTATATTTTGAACACTGGAAGTGACTCTTATGGCCACTGGCGTGCCCAGTGGGGGCCTTCAAATCAACCACCACCAAAAAAGCGCACTATCAGAATGTACAGAAACTATGGTGATATCGGACACGTCTGTGTGTAGAATGTGACCAGACTTGTCCTATTTATATATTTAAACAAGCTTTATTCCCACTATAACTATAGTACTTGAATAGCAGCAACATGGGGTGGAAGCACTAGACCATTGTCATCACCGTGTATCATAATCAAAGCTCCAATCGAGCGAGTTGATAGACCCCAACTATTTTGATGGGCAAACACTTTTGTGCCGGGATTTTCGGGATCTTCGAATGAAATGTCGAACATTTTTGAGAAGTTTTGACCCAAATGATGCGAAGTGGCACCCTAAAGAAAAGTTATAAACTCAAAAAACGTCAATTTTGTGATTTTTCGGGTATTGACCCTAGGGGATGATGATTTTTTCCTTTTTCTATCCCCACCCAGATATCTCAACTGGGACTCAAGTGAGCTTTGGGATGGATTTTCCGCTTTTTGTGAAAATGAGATGCGGCTCAGGGCCTCCATTAATTACGTCTCGGAATTTTGGAAGCACTAATAGTAAGTTGGGGAGCACTAATTGCAATTAGTCTCGACGCTTCTCGATGCGTCTTGACGCGCCTCAATGCGTCTCGAAACGTCTTGATGTGTCTCGACGCGTCTCGATGCGTCTCGGCGTGTCTTGACGTGTCTCGATGCATCTCAATACGTCTCGACGCGTCTCAATGCGTCTCGACGCATCTTGGCGTGTCTCGACACATCTTGATGCGTTTTGATGTGTCTCGACGTATCTTGATGCGTTTTTCGTTGACCCTGAAGAATAAAACCGTCTCGACGCCATCTATGCAATTAGTGCTTGTCTCGAAATTGTCGAGACGAATTAGTGAAGGCCCTCAAACACAACCTGGAAGGGTCTGAGATATTTGTTTTCTCTTTTTAGATCTTTGGTCCCCCACCCGAATCTTCTAGTTGCCTACTTGAATTCCTCTTCCATTGATAGCAACATAAGCTTCGACAGTGGTCGTAAAATCAGCACCAGCAAATTTCTCTTTTTCCGATTTGCGTCCTTTGATTACGGGGATGGCCATAAGATCGGTATAGATCTTTGCATAGAGATCTAGTATTTGAAAAACTTCATCCACTGCTTCGGCTCTGGTTTGATAAGCTGTGTGACCTTCTTGCCAGAGGAATTCACGAGTGCGAAGAAATGGAGTGGGGTGTTTAAATTCCCAACGCTAAATTTTATATTTTGCATAAAATGCGTCTATAGGCTCTTTCTTCGGCATACGAACCGTTGTCATCCAACTTTGCGGTAGTCGACACCTATTTCCTGACAGATGTTATCATGAAAAATTTTCACGTCAGATTTTTCATGACACAAAAAATTGTGACAAGTATTTTATCACAGCTGTTTTAGCACAAAAGTTACACGACAAATGTTTTATAACAATTGTTTTCACGACACTTGTTACTGCGACGATAACATGTTCGTGCAACAATGATCCGTATACCTTCATGTAACAACGGTCCGTATGCCCTTTCTTCTTCTGACTCTGGGGGAGGGGTAAGGGAGGACCAATGGCATGCCCCCATATCTTCCCCTAACGTCTGGGGTCCTTTTTGACCTTTTTTCCTGAACATTACATCTAGGCACCCAACCAAAATGCTATACTCCTAAATTTGAACTTTCATACCACAACATTGCACCACTGGTTAAGCTTGATTGGAAGATCACGGTGAGATTGAACCCACTTGGCATAAC